>JAYXIM010007808.1:0-104327 GCA_037575425.1 Anastrepha fraterculus
AAGTTTATTGAAACCATACCCACTTTTTATATGTTAAAACTAATTTTCCACCCGTCTATCCAAAAATCAAGAGCCAGTACAAATGAAATTTTACTAGGTTGTACGCGGGTATATAAAGTTCGGTCCGGATCGAATTTAGCACTATCTTACTTGTTAAAAATAAGTAAATATCTTGGTAAAGTTGAAATGCTTAGGTGTACAATAAAATTCATTTGCTGAACTATAAATAAATTATATTCCTTTTTATCTCTCTTCAATTTTCAATATTTCAGTATTTGTAAAAGTTCAGTTATATGTCATCTCTTAAAAATTAAATACAAATCAAACAATTTTTGCAATTTTGAAAGTTGATACTGATTTATTAGCCGCATTCTTAAGATGTTAGTAGTGTACATATTTTTTCTTGTATAACTGGATTATGGTAGCAATATTAAGTTTCTCACTTGCTTCTTTCTGCAGCATTCTCATGAATAAGTCGAAATACTGCCCGTATTATTGTTATTATTAATATTATTTATTAAACTAAGAATATACTATACATGAGCAAGATTTGAAGGTCATTAGCTCCTTTTAGAAATTTGCTTATTATCTACGTATTAGTGTCTACATAAGTACGGAACAAGACGAAGTTCTTAGATGACAATTTTCAATGTGCTTATTAACTTATAAATAGTTTGTAAATATCTTCTGATGCCATTTTTAATACATCGATTAGGGATGTGTCTCCTATTAAATCCCGTGTAATGCCAGCATGGGTAAACAACTGTTGTATCTAAGATGATCATGTGTTAAAAGTTAGTTGCGTCTCGTGCAATCTGGAGGATCTTCTCCGGTTGGGTATGTGCTGTTACTGCGTGTTCCATTCTAAGTCTGTTAAATATTTTGATATCGCTTTTGCTGACTGAACACGCATACAAGAGTTGGTTGTGAGCAATAGTATTCCGGATATTTTGTTCTATTTTGACGGACATTTTTAGAAAACCGTCGTTTTGAGTATAATTGAAAATCCGATCTCTCTCTGTCTATCTCTCTATATATATATATAAATAGAGGTGATATAACCATTATCACAACCAACCTATGGACAACACTGTAATCGAGTACAGGTGAAATAGCAAAGGGTTGTAGTCATAAGCATAACCGTACAGACCAATTGGATTTTGGTTTTTCACCGCAACCGTAAAGCTAATTGTTGATTTGCTGCATTGCGGTATGAATGCCATTCTACTAATAAATTACTATGTAGAATCCTAGCCATTGTTCTTAGATTCTGCACTTTCGAAGTGAACATCGCCGATCGAAAAAGTGGGGATATGAAAGAGTTGATACATTGTCACCCTAACCCATTCTCTTTAGGAACTTTTAAGTTCTTATTAATGAACGCACGGCCTCGAGAAATAATTCAATCAACTTCAAACCTGGCTCCTAGATATGGATTAGTGATGGGCCGAAATTAGAAGATGGTAGAACAGAGGGGGAATCAGTGGGCCTAAATTCAAAAAATTGTTTCCAATGGGAAATCGAGATATGTGTGAGAGAATGTTTTCATAGTAAAATAATAAGAACCCCCAGGTACACATTTTCTGATAGTCAGGCGGTTTTGAAAACCCTTCTATCAACTGTAATCATCTGGAAAATGCTAAAGTCTGAACATTTTTAATATGCTAGGAAACTTCAACACAGTATTATTAGGTTGGGTTCCTGGACATGAGGGATAATTCGGCTAAAAAAGCATAAACATACCAAATTGGTCCTTATACTTTCTGTGGACTTACAAAAGGCCAAACTAACGAAATTCTCAGAAAGCGGGAGGTGGAGAAATTCGTTGAACACTGGCGAAATTCTATAGGTCAAGCCAATCAATTCCTAACGGCGTACAGAGGAATTTCTGATAAACTACACTCGCCCAGCAAAGTGGACTTCTTACTTTTAACTGGTTACTTTACAGGCCACTTATGGAGCAATAAGCAGAATGTGCTAAATTTTTTAAAAAGTCTTAAAACATAGGGTACCTCAGCAGGCTTTGCGCAATAGATCTCTTTTGGTCGCAGTACATAGTAGCCTAATAATAATAATAATAGGCTAATCAGAAACACATGTTGCTGGTATGGTAAGTTGGCCTAAGATATCTAAAACTATGTCTAAGTCTGGCTGACGGAGCTCTTAGTCCTTTTCGTATGAACATACATCCTCAGGTATGTTCTGATTTAATTATATTCAAATGCATACACATAAGAGATTATTTCTTGTATCCAGATTCGAACAATTACACAATCAGATTAAATGAACCTCGCCAGCTGTGTGGCTAAATGTTTCTTAATTTTTTTGATATTGAATTTAGTTGAGATAAATTGAGTTTTCCTAAATTTATTTCATGACGTAGAGGAAAGGCAAAGTAATTAAGTCACATAATTAATTAAGTCGCCTAGAGTTGTTTTCTGGCTATATAATACTATTGTAAAGCCTATCTTGTTATATGGAGTCATAGTCTGGTGGAACTCATTAGAGAAGACGACATCGGTGAAGAAGCTGGAGAGAGTTCAGAGGTCGGCACTCATTGGAATCAGTGGGGCGCTTCGAACGACTCCTACTCTGGCGCTCAACGCAATGTTAAATGTGGTACCCGTAGACATCGCAGGCAGAATTGCCGCTACACGTACCGCAATCAGACTGAGGGGCTGGAGTTATAAGCTCAACCTCACTTATGGGCACTCAAGCATTCTTAGAAACTTCGAGTTCATCCCTCTGTCAACAGACCAGTGTATACCCTCGTTTGGTCCAACCGGAACATTCTCCACTCACATCCCGCCAAGGGAAGAGTGGACGGAGGGCTACACTTGGGGGCAGGGCCTGGTGAACTTGTTCACGGATGGATCGAAGTTGGAAGGAAAGGTCGGCGGAGGAGTCTTTTGCGAGGGACTCCCCATCAGACTAAAATTCAGGTTACCGGACCACTGCAGTGTGTTCCAGGCAGAGGTAGCCGCAATCAAGGAGGCAGCTGATTGGCTGCTCAAATGTATACTAACAGTCAAGAAAGTAAATATTTACTCCGACAGCCAAGCGGCAATAAGGGCCCTCTGGTCTATGACGGTGCATTCGGAATTGGTCAAGGAATGCTTGACCTCACTTTCGACTGCGTCCGAATTCTTTGACATCAGCCTCATCTGGGTTCCCGGTCACAGCGACATTGTGGGAAACTGTGAGGCGGATGAGCTGGCCAGACAAGGGACATGTGAGGTGATTTCCCCGCGGAGGGAGAAAATTGGGATCCCCTTGACAACCTGTGGTCTGCTCCTGGAAAGATGGGCATCGTGCCAACTCAGCGAGCGCTGGGCTAATACACAAACGTGTAAAGTCGCGAAATCCTTCTGGCCACGTGTGGACCGAAGGCGCTCGGGCGAGCTTCTGGGGTTGACAAAATATCAGCTCTCTAATCTAGTGGGTTCTCTCACAGGACACAATGCGCGAGGAATGCATGCTGTGAGACTTCGAATCACCTCGAGTCCTTTTTGTGCTGGATGTATGGAGGATGAGGTGGAATCATCTCTGCAGCGTCTCCTTAGCTGCCCTGCTCTGGCGGGGCTAAGATCCAGGCATCTTGGCTCTTACTTCTTTGCCACGCCTGCTGATATAGCCGGCGCTGACATTAAAAATCTGATGAATTTCATCAGCAGCACAAAGCGGTTGACGCAAACATAGTCATCGTTCGTAATCCGCACGCTCTTAACCATTCCATCACCACCTCTCCCCGCCCTCTCCCTGCATCCCGTCCTTCCCTTTCACCTCACTTCCTTCACCATGGTATCACAAAGGAGGAATCCTTCTTCGTCCAAGTATGCTCACTCCCTGGGCAACCATACCAACCTAACCTAACCTAACCTAAGTCACATAATAGCGTAGAGCGTTCCTGTTATCTCAATAACTGGGCAAATTTTGTTAAAGCTCAATATCAAAAAAGAATCCATTGTTTAAAGATTTTTGAAAGTGTGTTGAAGTCACTTTACCGAAAAATGATTTTTTTATGAACCTGATGTTTACGTAATGTTTTACGACCCAGTAATTTGCTTATTTGCCTCGGTAGTCTAGCGTAAGTGCGCTATCTGCTACTATCTGGACTGGTAGCGGCGGGCTAATCACCTACCCTGCCAGAAAGCAAAATAGATTAATGAAACCAACGCAAGACTGGGCTTTGTCAAGGCCCTATGCTCCCAAGTGGAGTGAACAAGGAAAACAAATTGCTTATTTGGGAATATGTACCTCTTTCTAATTCATTAACAAACTACTACCAAGCTAATCTTTCCGCTTAAAACACTTCTACTCAAGCCAAAATTCAAATATGTTATTTTATATCTTTTGAAAAAAAATATTTCGCATGCTGAAACAGAAAATGGAATATGAAAGAAAAGCCGTAATACCAACTTAAGTCACATCAGAAAGTAATAAATGCATCTTCTGCGACAGCAACTTGTACTTATACACACACATACATATTTGCACAGAACGATTTGTATGTGCGTACCATATTTTTATGTGCCTTTTATGTGTCTCGGGGTTCTTTATTTTCTGAGGGTTTTTTTCAATTTTTCCAATGTAAACTATTTATACAGCTTCCTGTTATTTCTACTCTAAAAAGTGTGGATGCCCTTTATATACAGATTTGAAATTGTTTGCTTAAGTCGGGAGTGGTGTGGGTGTTTGAGTTACTTAGACAGCTGCTGGTCAAACATTTAAAAGTTTGTATTACACCTATGAGTGTGGACACTCATACGTACATACATATATTAAATATCTCTCCGCGACCTGGATCAACCCTGTAGGGAAACTTCAAAGTAGTAACACAAAGTTTTAGAGGGCACTAGCAAATTTTGTCATCTGCATGTCCTGATTACCGAGTATGGGGTAAGGAATGGATAGATAGTATGACTTTCTCAAGTTCAATAAATTTACAAATTGAAGAAATTTGAGCACAATTATGGTAGAGAAATGAATAGAAATAATGCATGATCACGTTTCTGTTTTGAATTTATTGTAGTAGGGACTGGCTCCTAATTATCGCGAAGGGATGCAACGTGTTGCCATTGACATTTCCAACGAAACACCAGGGTAATTGTAAGTAAAAGGAAGTGGTTCTAAATAGACTAAAAGCGCACTACTTTAGTTCTAATTGATTTCTCCCAGGGTTGTGAATGCTTTTATGGATGAGCACAAACATACATATATTGTACCTATATTCATACTGATGCCTGATATATATTACACAGTATCAAGAAAATAATCAAAGTTTTGAATTGAAGTTGACATCGTCAGTTTTATTGAGGTGCTATGCAAATATAAGTAAATGTTATTATGAAACGAATTTAAGTTGGGCCAATTCGAATATTTTTGGCCTTTTGCATTACCTACTCGCAGATTCATGTCAAGATATCATATCTTCTGGCACATGTTTCTGATGGTTGAGCTTTTTCGGCCATCTGACTTTCTAAAATTTCTTATTATAATTGACGGGTTAGCGAACTCAGTGGCACATTTTAGTTAAAAGTGGCAATAATTTGAGAATATGGAAACCAAAACAAAATAGTGTTTCAGCATGAAAAAATATTTATAAAACTATGATAGAAATATCTGGGCGCCCAAGAAGACTACCGGTCCAGAAGTATTGGTGTGGCAGTGGTTGACCAAGCCAACACACTTTGGATTATAGTAGAACAATCAGTTTAGTGGGGTTCCCCGCTCTACATCCTGTTCGTAGACTTTAAGAAGGCGTCCGACACTATCAAACGAGACGCCATATGGCACTGAGTTCCCGCCAAAATAATCCGCCTCATCAAAGCCCTCTACGAGAACTCCGAACTGGCAGTGCTTCACAGAGGCGAAGTCAGCGATCCATTCACTACCAACCCAAGCGTAAGGCAAGGTTGTCATGAGCCAACTGACCCTGCGCAAAAAAGGCAGCGTATGGAGTTTCACCAGACATCATGAGGACCTGGACATCTGCCTCCTCCTGGTTAAGGGATGCCCGGTGGAATTCGTCGAAAGCGCCTGCTACATCAGCTGGATCATCACGGCAGATGGTGGAGCAGATGAAGATGTCAACTGCAGGCTAAAAAAAGCAAGGGCGACATTCGGGTGAATGCATATAGTATCTCCAGGCGTACTAAACTACGAATATTCGGTTCATGCGAGAAGTCCGTATTGTTGTACGGAAGCGAAACCTGGCTGGTCTCTAACATCATTACCCAGAGGTTGCAATCCTTCGTCAACAAATGCCTCCGCATCATTTGCAGAATATTCTGACCAAACACCATCGATGCACTGGGCAGATTAACGAACGAGGAACCCATCCTTCGGAAAATCAAACGCAAAAAGTGGCGATGGTAAGTCACACATTGAGAAAACCACCAGATAGCATCAAGAGAATGGCATTGGACTGGAACCCACAAGGGAGTAGAAGTCGCGGTCGACCAAAAACACTTAGAGAAGGTCGATGTTGTGCGAACTAGCATATTCCGACATTTTGTGGGACGGTGCAAAAACAGCAGCACACAGCCATGTACGATGGAAAAAACTTGTCGAGGTTCCGGGCATAACGAAGATAATACGTTTTTTTGTTCAAAATTAGCCTTAGTCATGAATGTAATTTCCATCAAAAACAATACAATCATTGCAGCGCTGCCTCAAAATAGGCCCAAGTTTCAGTGATAAGCTCTTCATTCGAGCGAAATTTCTTACCGGCGAACATTGTTTAGGTCTGCGAATAGCCAGTAGTCGCCGGGAGCCAAATCTAGTAAATACGGTGTATGTGGGAGCAATTCGAAGTTTAATCCATGAAACACAATTTTTTTCTTTGATGGTATTTCTCTTCACAAGATAGTCGGTGAATATTACACAACGCACATCCCAAAATACCGAGGCCATAACCTTCCCAGTTTATTAAATGTAATCATGGCGATACGCTACTCAGAATCATAAACAGATTTTTGTTTTTGGTCCACAGTGCCAAACGCGGCATCCACTTTGAACGGAGCTTCTTATAGTCATATGCTCATGCAATATAAAGCTAACACGTTCTTTTGATATCTTTACGATGTCAGTTAACTCACGCAACTTCATATACCTATAGTGTTTTTAATCAACTGAAAAATAATTGCAAGGTAAACGCAGACTTTATGGACAATATGTACTTACATATATATACACAAAAAATCTATCAAGGATAGTGAATATTTAGTTTGTATAATTCACAAGGACATGCCAAGAGAAAGATGTTGCAGTTGTGTGGAAAGTTATACCATCCAAAAAATTATTTGGTTCTAAATAGATTTTAAGTGGTTGAAATTTATTGCTCCGCACACTTTATGTTCCCGGTATCACCCCTGGGACCTTTTCTTATTCAGGCTTACAGAATATCAAGAAAGAGTTTACTTTGGAGGATTACTAATGTTGCATTTAATGTGGGAGCAATATTGGAGGGAGACTATTGTGAATGGCGTTAATAAAATTATTCTGGAATCTGAATGTGCTTGCGGTCTACGGAAATTTATAATACGTTCTACGGTTTTTCCTGTTAACTAAACTGATTTAGTCGAGGACTAAATAGTTCAAAACTGCATTCACCATTTTATACAAATTTATCGATATACTACTCAGTGTTTTTTCAAGAAGGTCGGAAAGAAGAATGTATGCACATATATGAGTGACCTTAAAAGTTGATCCCTGCAAAAAAATGAATGAAACCGTGAACATTTTCGTGCATTTATTTTTCCCAGTTGTTGACATGGATTAGCAATGCATCATGAATCAAAATTATTATTCGGCGAGCGAGCGACATCTTTTAGCACCGTAAAAAAGTGGCGTAATGTATTTTCTAGTGGTCGCTATTCGCTCTTCAACGAATTTCGGGAAGGTGGTCCAAGGGAATGATTGAGTAAGATTGTCATGAGATTGAGTTATTCTGTGGCATTAGTACGACGGGCGTCAAATAAAAAAACACCCAAAAACTAAAAGAAAATGCTGTAAAAATGCGATCGCGGTGCATCAAAAGACTGTGTATGAACAAAATTGTTCGCTCGCGAAGCTTAGCGCTGCAAATTGGCACCTGTTGCATTGAAACCATTGTGGCAGCATTTGTTTGTCACAAGCGTTTGGTGAAATTCATAAAACAAAACAAAGAAGGTATGTTTTTTTTTAGGGATGGAGACGATCCCCATGGCAATTCAATTCAATAAACTCACACTGGATTGACAATTATAAAAATTTATTTTGAAAAACGTGGTGTAATTCGATAAAATTATTATTTTAAAAATTTAATGGCCCCAATAACTACGAACCAGAACGATTAATTCAAGGAACTATAAATCCGCGGGGGGTGCAAGCTAAAAGGTTTTTTAGAGCGATCACCTCTCGGTAAGCAATGGTTAACCTTCGATTGCCTTTTTGCCTTGAAAAAGCTACTCCTAAAAGAACATCTACCGTTCAGCGGCGGCATACAACCGTAAGGCACCTCATTTTTGAAGCAACATCAAGACGCACTTCTCAAATTAGAGGAAGGGCTTGGAAGAATTTAATAATCTTCTAAATACCAACGCTCACATGTCGTAAATATACTTTGGAAGGGGGGAGGGCATTATGGTGTGAGCGTCGTTTGTTGCAATTGAAAAGGCTCAGATTTATTTTGTTCCACGAGAAATGAGCACGCCCATTCACAACGAAATGTTAGAAGAAGATCTCATCACTTTTATGGCAGGAAAAATGGACAATGCTTCTACCTTCTAGCAGAAAAACACAGCAATTTGCGTTTCAAGGACATCGTTGGAGTGATTTAGGGAGCAGCAGATCTCTCTTCAGCTATAGTCAGTATGTAGTCCCGATTTGTAAGGCGTGGAAAACCTATGGGGCATCATGGTTCGCAGGATTTACGATCAGAAGCTCCTAAAACAAACTTCTCGTACGGCTATGGAGATCAGATTGAAAACTAAGCAAGGCCGGCAAAATTAAGTAAATTCAATTCCCATAGCAGCCGGTTCTACGTTACCGGAATGACTCGGGTTTTTCTTTCCCGACCAAGGGCTGCCGCCCCAGTATACTAGCCCTGTCTAGTGTACCGTACTTTACCACAAATCTTACGTCACAGGAGCAACTCATAGCAGCCAGTTTGCTCCGAATACTTCTCTTCCGGGCTGGCGTCGAACCCAACCCCGGACCTGAAGTGTTTTACTGCTGCATTTTCCATAAACGGCTCCACCCGAACTCCACCTCGGTTAGGTGTAACCAGTGCAACGGGTGGTGCCATCTTAAGACCTGCTCAGGCCTTAAGACACATAGGGAGTGGTCCACAAGGTATGTGGCCACGTGTTGCTCCCGCTCACAGGCGGCCCCTGCCTCTACGGCTACACTGCCCTCAGTGCCGGCACTTCACACTGCCGCCACTAATAACACCTCCACGGTAAGGAGCCCCCAAGAGCAACACAACTCCCTTTCGAACCCACAACCCCCCTGCTCCTACCCCAGTGCGGGGACAAACCAGCAGCTCTTGGTCCCCCGCACAGTCTGCTCCGTGTGTCAGACCGTAGTGCCTCGGAACTTGTCAACAGTTCAATGCAATTCTTGCAGTGGCTGGTGCCATTTTCGGAGGTGCTCCGGCCTGCACACCACCCGTGAGTGGACACGTGACTACGTTGCCCCCTGCTGCAGAGCTCTGCACCCGCAACCGTCCCCAGTGGCGCGGCCACCCGACAGCATCAGGCCTTTACCCATTTTGCGGAACGCACAGCAGGACCAACGCAGACAACATCACGCATCCCTCACCCCCGAATTACGACGACCCTCCCGCGAAGCTTTAAGCTTTTGCAACTGAACTGCAACGGACTAACGAGTAAGATTGACGAGATAGTCGACTTCATGAGTCGGTTCGGAATTAAGATAGCTGCGGTCCAAGAGACAAAACTGCACGCTAGCTCCCCCTGATCACCAGGGACGGCTATAACGTGCACCGAAAGGATCGCGAGCGAGACAACGGTGGTGGCCTAGCGTTCATAGTACACCATTCAGTGCAGTATCGTCTTATTGATGAAGGCATCGACCGCAGGGACAGCACCTTAGAACGTCAAGGTATAGCTGTCCGGTCAGGCGATGCCGAGCTCGAAATCTATAATATTTACATACCCCCTGTCACCTGCTGCCCGGCAGGATATCTCCCCGATATTGGTGCGCTCATCAGGGGAGAAAACCGATTGGTAGTAGGTGACTTTAACGCGCATCACGATCTTTGGCATTCAAGCCTGCCAAATGATCGTAGGGGACAGCTTTTGGCAGAGCAGATAGACGATTCGACGTTCAGCACTGTTAACGACGACGCCCCCACTAGGGTAGTGGGCAATTGTAGCAGCTCGCCTGACATAACAATTGCTAGCGCTGGTCTGATAAATAGCATAACCTGGCGACCTATGCTATCGCTTGCATCAGACCACTTGCCCATTATCATCTCGATCGAGAGACCTGCCGACTTTGTTTCCGCGGATCACCGGTCATACATCAACTTTAACAAAGCTGATTGGACCAGATTCGCGGAATTTACCGAGAACATCTTCGCAGCCCTACCCACTCCCACCGATGTGCGCGAAGGCGAACGCGCACTCCGCAAGGCGATTACTGCCGCCGCGGCTCGCTTCATACCTGCTGGACGGATCCGGGAATTACGTCCCAATTTCCCAGCCGAAGCAGCCGTTATGGCAAACGAGCGTGACCGTCTACGCCAGGCCGATCCCGGGGATCCTCGTATAAAGGATCTCAATTTGGAGATCCGGCAACTGGTCACCCAACACAAGCGGACCAAATGGGTAGAGCATCTGAAGTCCTGTAACTTCACATCTGGTGTGAGCAAGCTCTGGTCCACCGTAAGGTCCCTGTCGAATCCGACGAAGCACAACGACAAGGTGGATATCACCTTTAACGGTCGTACTTCGTCGGACCCGAAGAGATGCGCGAGCTACTTTAGCCGGCAATTTATACTGCATCCTCCGGTCGACAGATCCAAGCGTTGTGCCACCAGACGGCTGCACAAACTGCCCTACAACAGTGCACCGCTTACTTTCACCAGCGACGAGGTTCAGGGGGCCATCAAACGAATGAAACCATCAAAAGCCATTGGCCCTGACGGACTAAACATGCTGATGCTGAAGAAACTGGGTCCATTGGGAGTAGAATACCTCACAAAGGTCTTCAATCTGTCCTTGGCCACTCTCATTATTCCTGATAAGTGGAAATTAGGGAGAGTGGTCCCACTACTGAAGCCTGGGAAACCCGCCAACCAAGGGGAGTCTTATCGTCCGATAACTCTCCTTTCCCCAGTAGTGAAGACACTTGAAGCCCTTCTACTCCCACTCCTCACACAACACCTGACTCCAGCCCAACACCAGCATGGTTTCCGTAGAGTGCACAGCACCACCACGGCACTCACCGTCATAAACACCCAGGTAAACCGCGGCCTTAACCAAAACCGCCCCTGCGAGAGGACTGTCCTAGTAGCGTTGGACTTACAAAAGGCTTTCGATACAGTCAGCCACGCCACGCTACTAGATGACATTTTACAGTCGACACTCCCGCCAGGGCTGAAGAGGTGGACCGCGAACTACCTGAGTGGTCGACACTCGTCGGTGATATTTCGAGACCAAACCTCCAAACTGAGAAAAATAAAGCAAGGAGTACCGCAGGGTGGTGTCCTTTCACCCTTGCTTTTCAATTTCTATATTTCGAAACTCCCCCAGCCACCAGAGGGAGTCTCACTGGTCTCATACGCCGACGACTGCTCGATAATGGCGTCGGGCAATGACATTGATGGCCAATGCTCAAAGATAAACGACTACCTCGCCCGCCTTTCTCGCTTCTTCACTGCGAGAAACTTAACACTTTCTCCCACTAAATCCACGGCGACCCTTTTTACAACCTGGACAAAGGAGGTCAAGCTGCCACTTCAGGTGCACGTCGACGACACACCAATTCCGACGGTTAACAATCCCAGAATTCTGGGAGTCACCTTCGACAGCTTGCTCTCCTTCTCAGCGCACACAACCGCTATTGCAACGAAAGTACAGAATCGCAACAAGGTCCTCAAGTCGCTTGCCGGCAGCACTTGGGGCAAAGACAAAGAAATGTTGCTGTCGACTTTCAAAGCAATAGGCCGACCGGTTCTGAATTATGCCGCGCCTGTCTGGTCGCCTGGAACCAGTGATACGCAGTGGACGAAGCTACAGACCTGCCAGAATACTGCCATAAGGACCGCGACAGGATGTCTCCTGATGTCCTCGATTCAACACCTGCACGATGAGGCTAACATGCTCCCGGTTAAGGAGCACAACAAAATGCTCGGCAAGCAGTTTCTGCTTGGGTGTCACCGCAGGCCTCACCCATGCAGACACCTGCTCGAGCCTGAGCCACCTCCCAGGCACATCAGGAGACATTTCCTCAACTACGTGGACGAGATCCTGGACAAAACAGACAGACCACTCCAGGATCAGACAGTATACAGACAGACAATTAACGACATCCATCGGGAGACCCTCACCACCTTCCTAAGCTCCCGACCCCCGAATGCCGTTATCGGAGTCCAACCGCCACCTATCGCAGAAGAAGAGCTCCAGCTTCCCCGAGAGTCCCGCGTAATCCTGGCACAATTACGTTCTGGATATTGTAGCAGGTTAAACTCCTACTTATCCAGAATCGACCCCGACATACTAAACATATGTGAAGGCACCCCGCACGACACTAACCACCTTTTCACATGCCCTAACAAACCCACTCATCTAACACCCCTCTCCCTCTGGACCCAACCCGTCGAAACTGCCAGTTTCCTGGGCCTACCGTTAGATGAGCTAGACGAAGACGACCGGTAATTTACATAACACTGACAGGGCAAAGATACTGCTACAACAACAACAACAACCAAAAAAAGAAAAAAAAATCCATTATTTTTTCGTAAATGGTTCAAAATTGTTATGGTCAATCTTTAGCTTCGATTATTTCTGTGATTTTATCGACTTTTTTTTAACATCAAAAATGCCTAACGTAATTAGCTGTTACAGTATCGGCACCATATACACCATTCACAATTTCAGCGGCCTAGCTTGCATTTTCGCCTTTATCAAAGAAAAACTGTAAAGAGGGCCGAATTTTCTCTTTGTTGATTTCCATTGTTAACACCCTGTAACTCACAACTGTATGGAATAAACAAAAAACAGCAAAAGATTTTTTTAGTTTGCAATGTCAGCTTGACAACGGGCATACACATACAAGATATCGATCAGTACAGCCTACCGAGAAAATAATGTATTTCTTGTCCACAAACAAATAGTAATTTCACTAGACTTCTATTTACGTACTTTCGTTTCTCCATATCAAATTACTTTAGGGCGTTGTTTAAGGAATAATCCACTCTACTTAAACTTCTCTGCCTCTAACAAACCACCCTTTATTTTCACTAGGTATGATTATTCATGGAGTACCGCCGATGTCATCGGCATCATGTAATGTGCTTTGGCAGATCTTAGAAATGTGAGAGAGAAACGACTGATAAGAGGAGGCTACTCTGTTGACTTTGGCCAATGTGTGCTCAGTATTTGTTGTTGTTGGCACGGTGACTTTGTTAAAAAGTTCACAGAACCACATCCTTTTTTGCTTTATTTTCAAAGTTTCTACGAGTGCAAATACACTTTATTTTAACGTTTATGTTTTTTTATGCCCTTGGTTGTTGTTGCCGACAGAAACGCTGTTGCGCTTTGGGCAATTTTTGACGTGACGTGTTTTGAGTTGGTTGGTTCTTCACTGCCTAGCATACGTCGCATTGCAAGCTGCTTACTTTAATGTGTGCAACTAACGTGAGTATTATTTTATATTCGTGTATGTGAATATATATGTACGTATGTGCTTCCAACAACGACAGTGTCAACGCCATAATCGACTTCAGCTGCTCTCTGGTCGTTTCCTTCATGATCCCTCTCGCCTGCCGCATCCATCTACCACCTTTATATCACTTTGGAAAATTTCATTTCGGTTGCGCCGTTGTCTTTGGCATGGAAAGCACAATTAATTAACTTGTACGTCGTCGTGCGCGTTGCACTTGTGGGGCGCGTGGCACAAACAATCAGACTGTCTCTCTTGAAGCTCCTTACATTTGTAGCAGTAAATGTTTTTGTTACTCCTACAATAGTTTTTTTTTCTTATTTTTCTACATATTACATATTCTTATTGCCACAACTAACTGCTAGTTCATGTGGCATGTTGAGGTGAAAGTGTGAAGTGGCAAGGGCCACAGCGACAAAGTAAATATTCATTTTATAAAGTTTACATCGTCGGTTGTTAGGTCGTACGATATTTTGCAGCTTGCTGTTCTATTCGCAGCAATAACTCACGTGGCAGCAGCGGGAAAATGCAGACGAAACCACAAGTGACATGCGGCGCAGCAGTCGAAGCAGGAACAACATTAATATTAACAGAGAATGAAGTAATGCTGCTGATTGTAACAGTAAAAGCGAGCCTAATGGAGTTGTGGCTTACTGTGGTTACGACGTTTCATTGGGAATGCCACAAATGCAGACGCTTCTTAGACACATTGTTGTTGTTATTTAGAATGAAAATAAATGCATTAAAAAATACGTTTATAAATTCCAAGGAGAAAACGGTGCAATGAAGTGAGGGGAAATAAGATAGAAACATAATGAAATGAAACAGAATGCAGTGAAATGAAACAAGCTATGCAGTAAGAATATGAAGCTACAGTCCTGACTCTTTCCCCTACCAAACCGCGACTAAGATATTTCACTACACAAAAAACGAATCGTAAATCATTAGAATCAGTTTAGTACCAATTAGATTTTTATTGATGAATTGTTGAAGACGGAATTGGTAACGAAACGAACCGGGAATTGCATGTTCTTGCCTGCACACATTCGTCGCATTAAATTTATTGGCATGCATTAATGTAGAATGAATTTGTACTACAAAATGTTTTTCTCATAATTCCAACTATTAAGTTTCTTCTTACCAAACTAAAATCACACTCAGTTCACATAAACATTCTCGTTTTAGCAGTAGATCTCCAGTTTGGATAAATTAGCATTAAGCGAGAAAGTCTTGCAGGCAGCCAATCGAAAATTCCAATAATTGTTGCAACATCGTAAAAGCTACGCTCTCGGCCGTGACCATTAAGACCCATATTAAGGACCATTTGGTATTATGAACCAATCACTAAAGATCACGCAATCTGCCAACCGTGTATTTGCGAAAAATGTTGGTGATTTAGTACTATTTTTTCACATTTTCTGCATTTTGTTATTTCGCAATTTTAACCACTTCATATCTTGAAAATCATATTTTATAAACACCTTTTATTAATTATCAACCAATTTTACTTACATACTCGATCATAGCACTTTTTGTTTACCTTCTTTGTAACATTCCACAAAGCGCGACGTCACGGCCGGAAATTAACTATTTCTTTCTTCTCCGAATACGTAATATTCTTCGATTGGTTCGGACCAATTTCTGTTTGAAATAATCAGTTGGGGATCCAGTTTTTCAGTGCTAATTTAACTGTGGAGAAGAAAGTTGAGAGTGTAGGTTTTGTTTAACGTTAACTTCGATAACAAAGAGGTCCTGAAAAACTGTCTCAACAACTACTTTGGCACCAGACCAGGCGAATTTTGGGGGAACGGCATCAGCGAATTGGTCGAGATATGGGAAGAGGTTGTAAACAGCAACGGCGAATATACATATAATTGATTAACTTATTGATGTAACTATGGTTTTTTGTTTAAACAAATGTCTGCGGTAAAAACGCTACGAACTTATTCTTCAACGTAAAACATGCATACATACATACATACATACATACATACATATTTTCGTAATGACACACAGTATGTAAAGAATTACTCTGAGTAAGTCTTTCTCGGCAACAGTTCAAATTAAGTTCAGAAATTGAAATGGGCACCAAAAAATAAATTTGAGTGGCTAATCATCTCGCGCCTTGCTCTTTCAACGAGGCGTGTAATTGGCCAAGTTAACTACAACAACATTACTTAAAATATCTACTTCTACATCAAATTATTGCACTTACCTTTAATCTGAAATAAACGAGTAAAGCAAAACTGAAGAAAGTTTTTTTATATAATAATTCTAAAAGTGCCTCGAATCTCGTCCAGCACTTGGACGGCGCTCAAAATTTGCAAACTGCTGCAGGCACACTCAATAAAGTGGCAAGTTGGCATGGCATGTGGCACATAAGAAGTTTTGGGAAGGTAAACTACCTTGATAAGCACAAGCCAGTTCTAGTTGAATAAGGGAGGCACGAAAAGAGAAATGAGTTGCCCACGGCTTATTGCCAAATATATGGGATTTTACCAGAGTTCTAAATAAATGAAAAACAATAAAAACTCTTGAAACTACTGTTGGCAGCGCAGCAGCTCTGCCAGAGAGTCTAATATGGGACTTACACCATCAAATGGTTGATATCAATTATTTAAATGTGTTGGCAAAATTGTGCTGTATGCACCATAAATAAATAGATATAGGCAAGTTGATGCTTAGATTATGAATGAAATGAATTGAGATAGATTTAGACATACAAGGGGAAGTCTAAATTAAACAAGACTGGCGTCACAAAAATGTTATTGATGGCGCCATATTTTTAATGAATTAGTGTGTTGGAAGTTACGTCGAAAATGAGTTTCGAACAAAGAGCTAACGTTTACTGAAACATTTAATTTGATGAAACAAGTTTATGGCAATGCTTGTCTATCTCGTGCCAGAGTTCATGAATGGTTTACAAATTTCAGAGATGGTTGTGAGGACGTACATAAATGACAATGAACATATCATTAGTCCAGAATCAGTAATCACCGAAAACTCCATCGAAATTGTTCGTAAATTTATCAAAAATGAACCGAAATCATCGTTGAAATTCATCGAATGGGAGTTGAATATCTCGAAAACATCGATTCATCGTATTTTAACTAATCATTTGAGCTTACGTAAGGTCTGTGCACGTTTCATTCCGCACAAGCTAACTGAGGACTAAAAACTGCTCAGAACTCAACATTCGAAAGACCTCATTAAAAAGGCGAGATAATATGCGAACTTCCTTTACAACATTGTAACTGGTTATGAAATGTGGTGTTTCCAACATGAACCTGAGACTAAGCGACAAAGTGCCGAATGGAAGGCCCCATCATCCAAAAAATCAAGTCGATGCTAATTTGTTTTTATGATTCCAAGGAAATTATCCGCAAGGAGTTTGTGCCAACGGCCAAACCGTCAATGCAATTTTCATATCTTGGTGAATCTGCGCTTCTTATGAAGAAGCGTGCCAGGAATGCTCCTTGGTAGAGTAAGGAGTTGAAAGCTCTTCAGAGGAAAGCCCGTAAGCTTTTCAATAGTGCCAAGGAAACTGGGAGACTGGGACTCTTATAGAAGTGCATTAACGGCGTACAACAAGGAGCTGAGAAAATCAAAGAGAGACTCATGGAGGAAGCACTGTGAGGCGATTGAATCCCTACCAGCGGCTACCAGACTTCAAAAGTTACTCTCAAGAAAGCTAACGAAAGTAACGGAGAGTATGGAGGAAACGGGACAGCTTTAGCTGGACACTCATTTTCCAGACTGTTTCAGTGTGGGTGAGGTTCTTAATGTCTACACGCAGAGAAATCTCCCTTTTTACAGTGAACAAAACTAAATGGGCGATCTCCACCTTCAGTCAGTTAAATCACCAGGTTTTGATAACATAGAGCCGTGTCTACTACAGCACGGTCTGAATGTATTAGCATCGGTTTTGACAAATATTTTCAGAATAAGCCTGGAATTAGGCAGGCTGCCTAAAAATTGGAGTAAAGCCAGGGTAGCTTTCATTCAGAAAGCAGGCAAAAAGGCGGTTCACACGCCAAAAGCCTTTCGACCCATAAGCCTAACTTCTTTCCTGCTCAAAGCTATGGAAAAAATAATTGATCAATATATTAGGGATGCTTATCTTAGGGATTCGCCTCTCCATGTTGAACAATACGCTTACCAGTCAGGCAAGTCGACAGAAACTGCCATACATAGCCTTACGACCAAGATGGAAAAGGCGTTGGCTGGTAAGGAGATTGCTCCTCTGCCTTGACATTACGGGGGCATTCGACAATGCTTTTTTCAGCTCTACTGCGGATGGTACGGTTAGGAAGGAAATAGATAGACTAATCACAACGTGGGTTCTCAATATGCTGAGGAATGGAATGATAATCCTTGAAACTGGGCCAAAAAGATTATGTGTCAAGTCAACCCAAGGAGGCGTTTTATCACCGCTCCTTTGGCTATTGATCATTGACGAGCTCCTACAGACTCTCAACGATCTCGGAAGTTCAGGGCTTTGCTGACGATTTAGTCATCATGGTTAGAGACAAATTTGACTGTACTATAACTGATCGCATGCAACTATATCTCGACATTACGCAAAACTGGTGTCGGCAGAAAGGACTTTCGTTAAAGCCGAACAAAACTTGTGGGGTACCCTTCACCCGAAGAATTAAACTAAGTCTAGGGATCCTTAAATTAGGGATCGCTGACCTAACCCTATCTGGGGAAATGAAATATCTGGGAGTAATCCTTGATAAAACCTTGAGCTGGAAAAATCACTTACCGTACATCACAAACAAAGAATTGAGAGAAATATACGTATGCCAAAGGCTATACAGAAAAACATGGGGTCTGCGGCCAAAGATGATGGCATGGTCTTATAAGACAATAATAGTGCCAATGATCACCTACGCGTCTCTGGTATGGTGGGCAAAAGTAGACCGTATGCAGTATAGCCTGTCTGAGCGTCACGGGAGCAATGCGAACATGCCCCACAGCGGCTTTAGGAATGGTCACTGGACTCATTACACTATATCTTGTAGCCAAAGAGATGGCAATCAGTGCAGCTCTAAGGCTTCCTAATCTACTCCATCTCAAAGGAGGCAGGAGAAGAAAGGACATGTAAGGATTCTGGGTTCAATCCAACAAGATGGAATGGAAACTAGAACTGTCCAAAAAATTCAAAGTGACCGCTTAGTGACAGCTCAGCGTGGAGAAACAATGAAATTCTCCTAAAACAGGGCGCACATTTCAAAAAAGCAGTTGCAATGGGAAAACCCATTTACATTTTCCAGCCTTAGAGCTGTGTGCCAGAAAATGTCTACGGAGAGGCACGCGCGGTGCCAATATTAACATTCTCTCTGACAGTCAAGCAGTTCTAAAATCGTTGGATAGCTTCTCACTCTAATCAAAGTTGGTCTGGGAATGTTTTAAAATCCTCAACAACCTAGCATCAAGAAACTTTGTTACCTTGATGTGGGTTCCGGGACATGAGGGGCACGAAGGGTATGAAATTGCGGACATTTTACCGAAAAGGGGGGCAAACGCTCCCTTCATAGGTCCTGAACCATTCTGCGGGGTAAACAACAGCTTCAAAAGTGCCTTTCTGCGTGAGCAGGAACAACGAGGCCTAATCGATTACTGAAGAGCCAAAACAGATTTAATTACCTGGAAAATGGAGCTATAAATCCAAACCTCCTGGAAGAAATTAGGCCTGCAGCAGTTTTAGGATTTATTAATAGCCTAAAACTGTTCGAGTTGGCTACATGGCTGCACAATAGATCTATTCAGGTCGCAGTGCACAAATAGCCAATCAATAACAATAATAATAAAATTTTGGAGTTTGTTGTATCGCGTTTGTCGAGTTCTCCCTGAATACCGCGAATGAGGAAGCTGGCGCTTATTGCATGATAATGCGACCTCTCATCGATCTACTTTTGTGACTGATTTTTTTACTAGAAATCGGTCAATGACCTGAAACACACTTTCGAAAAGCTTTTAGATCGCACAAAGCAGTGTTTCGAGGCCAGACGGGACTATTTTGAATAAACCCGTTTCCATTTTAGCTCAGCCTTGTTTATTTTGGACTTCACCTTGTATATATACCAAAATACTCGTAGAGGTGAGGAGAGTCCATTTAGCACAAGATAACTCGAGTATTAATTAATACTTATATATCGCACCCTAAATACAAAAGGGTCACAACTCAAAATGTACTTCTGCTCAAATATGAACGAGACGTTATCAATAAAACGGTCCGCGGATGGCAAAAATAATTTTTTTGTTTTTTGGTAGGACTGTTATAAGCTTGCACGGCAAATTTCAGCGTGATATGTCACATAGTTTGTTTTCTGTGCTACTGTAAACAAGTCAAGCTCGAGTGTGGAAAATTTTGAGTTGTGCCCCTTTTGTATTTAGGGTGCGATATATTAATGAAACTTGATACACGTTACACTTTATCCAAGGTAGATTGGCGAAATCGATTGATAGCAACGCCCAGCTCCCATATAACGGTAATTTTCAAAAACGAAAAAAACCTTTTTACACATATACATATTTTATGCAAATGAAGAAAAAAATTTAAAATAATTTATAAATATTTTAAATTTTAATATTTTTAAATTTTAAACATATTTCGAATAACTAAATAAATAAAATATACTGTTCCCTACCTCATTTAGATCCATCCATCTGCTGTTAGATGCTGTAACGATCATTGTCTATGAATTTTGTTTGGTTCCAAATATAGGCTGTTAATTATATCAAATTGAATTTTACCAAAATATATTTGGCGATCCTGGGCAAACTCTTAGGTCGAGTAAGTGATCGGCTCACTAAATATTAGTAAAAATAATAAAATCTTACCTTATAAGCTTCATTGTTCATTCATATTCAGTCATTAAAATTGCAGAGAATTAATTCTTGCAAGAATTGTGTTAAAAGACATGCATCTGTTTCTTTGAACCGGGTTTGTCATCGGTTATTTCCATCTTTGACATCAATCATTTAATGGTGTATATGACACATAAGAGACGCTCTGCTTTGCATATGTAGGTGTGGGTACATTATACAACTAAACAAACTTCCATACACTTCTCTGTTCTTATGTGAACGGGTGTGTTTATTTCAAAGGACATGTTGCTCGCATACATTATTCACCAAACAAGAATCCACAACCAAAACTGCTGCGGCTCAACACTATACTTTGTGCAACACACCACATTTTATATTTTCCATTTAATCCAGCTGCGGCATTCCTGCAGTGCTTTCACCCAAGTGGGCCGAGCATGTGGCAAATGCCCCACACATTATTCCGCAACTGGCACAAACTGGCGCATCACTGTTCATTTCAGTTACACTAATAGACAATTTTTTGGCAGGGCAACATGCTGGGCTTCTAGCTTTTCAGCTCTCCATTTTACGTTTCTGCCGTAGCTGAGGAGCTTGGAAGGCAGGGTTTGCTGCTTGGCGGATGTGCAAAAAACGCCCGTCCATTGGCACCGGGGTGTTCGGCGTCTAGGCGGGAAACATCTAAATTAAAGGAGACACATTAAAATTATGTAATATCCTGTTATTACGACAGCGAAAAACGCCAAATAAGAACAAGTGTATGAAATATCCGAAAACAGCAGCAACTACAGACTCGGCGGACTAGTTAGCGAATAAAGTGAAATTGAAAAGCTGCAGAACGAACATGCTTATGGATTGACACCCGGCGGTTGGAACCAATAAGGGTTTTAGGAAAATGAGTTTGGACGTTGCTGGCTGACAGGTGAATGCACTTGTTTGAGGGGGAAATAATGAACTGATTTAAATGGAGGACGAAATTTAAGGATTTAGAAATATTTCATATTTAAGGAGAGATACAAAACTGCATCATTATTTGTCAACAGTGTCTAAAGGTAAAAGTTATTTCTAGTTCTATTAATTTTCTTTCTGCTAGATGTTCTCAATGCTGCTATAATGGGAAATTATATTTTTATAAAAATATAGTTCATTGTATCTGGAGAGTCTGAGAACTTAAGTGATAATATAAAAAAATATTGTTGGAATGCAGTTTTGTTATTATAATCTGGTAGACAATTTCGTGTAAGTTTTTTGTTTAAATGTGATATCCGACATATATCGGCCGCGGCTACGAGTTACATGGTTCATTCGATCTTTTTTCAATAAATCTGATCGAATGGCGTCAATGGTGAGTATTGTAATAAATCGATTGTAAGGCGCGCTATATGGCAAGTTACGCCATTTTGTTGGAACCAAATGTCGTCGATGTTTAACTCTTTAATTTTTGGGAACAAAAATTCAGTTAGCATTGCTCGATAGCGCCCGCCATTCACCATAGAGATAACTTCTTCATAATTTCGAAAGTAATAAGGACCATCATCTGTCATCCGCCAGTGCTTTATGAACTTTGCGAACAGTAAATTTTTCACAGTAAACTTCCAAAATTTGGAAGCGTTGTTCTGGCGTTAAACGATTCATGATGATTTGCCAAACCTTACTGTGTGAACAAGTTTGCCATTCTCAGCGGTCCAGGTATAGTTATCGATATCGATCGATATTTTTCATGCAGCTAAAAAACACCCGAGTTAACAAAAACCTTGTAAATTAAAGTTCAAAATTTTGTACGAAATTCACAATTCAATTTAACAAATTTCAAAAACTTTCAATTTTTTTATCATAATTTTTAGAAAAGTACTTGGTATGAAATTTTGTAGCCCATTTAATTATAATGTGCAAGTTTTAAGTCGCTCAAAAATCGCGGTGATTTAAAAAAAATTTTTAAATGCTTGCAGGTTAATTCTTTAGCGCTTTTGTTATTTGCATTTATTTTGCGCTGCCGTACCCGAATGTTAGAGCGTGACTACCATTTGGAAGTGCGCATGTTCGAATCTCCGTGCATGAAGATCAAATAAACAGACAGAGTTTTTTCTAACAGCGGTCGCCTCTCGGCATGCGATGAAAAACTTCCAAGTGTATTTCTGCCACCCAAAGCTCCTCAAAAAAATCCTTAAAACTGAAGGTCCCTCCATTTGTGGTACTACATCAAGACGCACGCCACAAATAGCAGGGTGAGCTCGGCCAAACACCTTATAAATGGTGTAAGCTTCAATTATATATATACTTTATATACAGTTATGTTGACTAAAAAGTATGCGGGGTAAGTTTAAAGTAAGAACTGTCAAATAACTTTTCTATCTATATTCTTCTCAGTTCTTTCTTCCTTTATTCGTGTTCGTCATAATTCGAGACAAGAAGCGTGGCCGGAATCGGAACTCTGAAGACCGATTGAGAAAATTGGAATAAAAAGGATTGTTATGAGGTGTTGTTCGGTCCATCCAACCTTCTTCTCACTTACTTCTAAGGCAAACTCCAGTCTAACTTAGGCTTCCTCACTCTATAACTCTAAGTATTACTTCTGAAATCCTAAGAGAAACTACTGGAAACTAAATGAACCAATTTATAATATTTAAGCAGAGCAATTAACAGGTTAGCAAGACTGATCTACCTACCGGTATTGTGTTGAGAAATTGAAATCGTTCTTCGACATGGAAAAATAAATGGGTGCCCTTACATCAACTGCCAACTCTGATTAAAGTGGTTATTGTTGACGACAAAAATCTCAGCTTAATCACTAGACAGACTTTATTTTCCGCTTATTGCTATTTATAAATTCTCTCAGGAAGGTACCGGGAATTGTCGCCTTCAAAATAGGGTCCATTCGAAGCAATACACATATGCCCACGATTAGTCCAGTCATCAAAGCACCTTTTAAACGCGTTTGAAGAGATCTTCTTCAGCTCCTTCAGCGAATTCTGCTTAATGGCCTCTATCGACTAAAAGCGGCGTAGGCGGAGTGCCGATTTAAGTTTTGGGAAAAGGAATAATTCCTAGAGTGCTAAATCCGGTGAATACGCTGGTTGTTCAATGATATTTGTCGAGTTTTTGGTCAAAAAAGTGTTCACAATATGAGCCTTGTGAGACGATGCGTTATCATGGTGCAAGATCCATGAGTTTTCTTTCCACAAATTAGGCGGTTTCCTGCGCACATTCTCTTTCAAACGTCGCATAACTTTGACTTTCCCTTTGACCGACTATGATGTGGTTTTTTGAGTTTCGGCTCATGTGGATAGCGCCATTCAGCCGCCAGTTGACTGGTTTGCATGTCAAATTCATATACCCACGTCTCTTCACCTGTTATAGTGCCGCTGGATAAACGTTGGGTCCGAATTCACTTGCTCAAGCATGTCTTCACCTCCGATGCCACCTTCTTCCGATGAATTTTTTGAAAGAAATTCAACTCTCTTGGAACGAGTCGAGCAGCCACGCGCCCCATGTCCAAATGATGGTGTAAAATGTTGCGAATTGATTGAGAAACACGCTAAGGTCACGAGCTATCTCCTTCAAATTTAAACGATGGTTTTCCAGCACCATGTCCTTGACTTTGTCGACGCTTTCATCCGTTGAAGACGTTGATGGGCGACCAGATCGAGGCAAATCTTCCACGACTACTTGGCCCTCTGCAAAAGCCTCTTACTACTTGTATCGGGTATACCGTGTTTTTTTCAACTATTCGGCACACGAAATCCCGTTCAAAACACAAAATTTAAGACAAATTCTTTGTTCGATATTTTTATCCACAGTGAAAATCGCAGAGCACACCTGCGGTTGACTGATATAATTAAACGCCAAAAACAAGCTAACTGACAGATCACGCTTAAACTATGCAACACTAGGAGGACAGTTGTACCATGATTCCAACAGAAAAATTTAGACATTGGTATGTGTAACGCGCGCTTTTTAAATGAACAATTCCCGATATTTTTTTGACATCTTCTACTGCAGATATATTTCGAAAGTGTCAGCACTTGTCCTAAAAACTTTAGTTTTTCGCAATATTTTGAATAAGACCACTTCTCTTCTGACAGAAACTTGCCTTAATCCAACGAAAACTCAGTTTATGTATTAAATACTTTTCTACGATATTTTTCGTTGCGTCTTTGGCAAGCTTTTAGTGCATGGAATCCCGTGCTTAGTGGTTATATCCCTAACAGCTTGTGGGCGCATTTCAAAAATGTGTTACTAACCGACGACACAGATACGATGAAGCGGAAACGTAGGTGTTGGGGCACGCAAGCAGAACACCTGGAATGCCACAAACAACAGGAAAAATACGGTGAATGAATCCTGGGCAAGAAACGCAGACTACGGAATATGTGAAAATGGAGAGTGGTCATTCCCGCAAAAAACGTGCTAAATCGAAATGGTAGAAAACACAAAGGCCAATAAAAGAAAAATAGAATAAAAAAAAGCAAATATTCAAAAATAAAAGTAGAACAATAAACACCATATTTTCGGAAAGTGTTACCCGATAAGATGTGAAAGCATGTGGTCTGCGAGAATCGAGTGCTCGGAGGGTAAAAAGAGTATATTGCGAAACATTTAAAGAGAGCGGGAAGAGCGAAACAGGAAAAGGAGGGAAAAAGCTGCCGGTCTGCAATCAAATGCACGCTGCAACTGTTGAAACAATGAATGGTTATGTGCGACCACAGTAACAGGAGCAACAACAATGCCATCAGCAAAGTCAACAACACTAAAACCATGCTTTATAAAGCAACAGCTACAATAAAGGGAGAACAACAAAAATGAAATAATGTGCATCATTGATAGAAAGAAGTAGCTCACTCTCGGAGCTCAATAACTAGAAAGCAGAGCTTGTAGTAAAAGTTAAAGCTTCATAGAGAATTGTCGCGTTCAACAGCAGTGCGCATATTCATACGTCTAGAGGGTGTTCGCTTTGGTAAATAAATATAAATAAAATGTAAAGCATTATTCTTCCTTCAAGAGAGGAAAGATTGATTTCAAATTTGAGAAAGTCCGGAAAGTTTCTCTACTACTATATTCAGACGTGCACCTTAATTGTGATAACTACTTTGGTATACTTGAACATTAAATTTTGTTTACTCAATTAGCATTTAATGTGAAAATGTTTTAATTTTGTCTATGAAGAGTTATGTTGGTGGAATTGGAAAAATAGAGAGAAATTTTTAAAAATTTTACTTGCACATTCCGGTGACTATGGGTATGACATTCGCTCTGGACACAAACCAAGGAGAGACCCTTCACTACCATAGTTCCAACCAATTTCTTCCTTTTTAGTGGTGATGCTATTCGTGATAAAACTTTCACATTTTAATTTAACTTTTTTGTTATTTTTTCATTTATTTTTATATGAATAATAGGACGAGTATTAACTTTGTTTCTATTTAACAAAATGGGGAACCTCTTCAAAATTTTGTATGCTTCCAAAAAAAAAAAAAAAAAATTACATATGGACTTCTTAGCAGAGTACGATTGGACATCGATTTTTGAAGCCGAACCGAACGGAATTTCGGTAACTTGCGGCCACACCTGATGGAGGAGCAGATACATATTTCAAAGCAATTTTTCAAACAGAAAATGATAAAAGTTAATAAATGTTCGGCCAAAGTTCAGATGGGCGAAGCCGCATTGAACTTTTTTGGCCGAATATGGTCGAAGGCGAAGTTCGGTCGTTATCTACTTCTTAGTTAAATTTTTTATTTTTTATTTGCCAATTAACTGTCCTAAACAACTGTGACTGATTGAAGATGCAAATCATAGGTACGAGTACGATTCTTGCTCTTCACTTCTTTCGCACGTATCGGCAATCATTTACTTTGTGTAGTCTATTAATTTTTGAAACTCATCCTATCGCAACGTATCACTGCAGGTTAACCAATTGCCTCTGTGATTTTCAGCATCCTTATTAAGACACCATTTAGGTGTCTCACAGGCTCACACAGACACGGTTGGAGTGCACATTGTTTGGATGCTGGAATGAGATCTTGTGTCAGTGTGCCTATAACCATACATGCATACATATATACATTTATGCAGACGCTTGGCAACACAAACACATCGTACATATTTGTGTCGTTGTTGAGGCATGTTACTTGCCACGCGCAGTGTTAAGGCTCATAAATATCGACAACACAAGCCCATAACAATGAATGGTGCAAGCCGCAAGCTACGTCCTAAAAATTGCATGCTGTCATAGGAAAAGGATTTTCTAAATATATGAAATTGCGGAGGAGTCTTTCTGTGTATAAGTTATTAATTTAAATATTATGGATTCTATTTCAACTTCTGGTTTACTAAACATCATGAATGAACCAATGAAAAAATGCTTTGCTAAAAGGCATCATTCCTCTGCAGGCAAAGGCAAGCTTGCTAGTGGACTGCATCCGTGAAGACGATCGCCCATCGCTTCAGTATAATCTAAACGGGAATATCGGTACGATAATTCAAATTTTGTCAAAGGGCAAGATTCACACTAGACCAGATTTGGTGAATTTAGCCAGAATCACATGAGGCCAGATTAGATGAGTAGCCGCTTTTGTGTTGGGGGCAATCTTACACAGGTACCGAAAGACTAACGTCCTGTTTACATTTCACCACACAACAACTAATTAAGTAGTTCGAATTGGTTTCATGCGAGCTGGAATTTTCTAGACGAGTTTATTTATATGGGCTTGGATTGCAGCATCTGGTCTTTCTACGTCCTTTGTGAAAGTGTGACATCGCAGAAGTATTTGTATTTAAATTCCTAATAATTTACTGTCAAACTTTAATATATTCTACCTACTCACATTTTGTTTAAACGCGGCTTTTAGAGGTAAAAAGAAAATGTTCTCATATGGGAACCGAGGGTCTGATGCTTGGCTTATCTGGTGGATGATTGTGGCGACCAGAAATTGGAGTAAGCACTCTTAAAATTGGGGAAACAGGCTAAGAGTTTAATAGTTTTTAATAAAACATATTTTAAGGCTGCGATTTGTATTCTCTGTTTAAAAACGCGGTATGAAACGAATGAAACATTTTTGTAACAAGAGTATTGTAAGTACCTATATCCAACTACTATTTTTATATTTATGTACATACTTTTTTTTATACAAATCGAAACTATTAATATGACAATTGCTGCTACTCATTACAATTGTAGAAAATACGTATACTTGACGAAAAAGACCGCACCAAAGTTGATGTTAGACCTCGTCGTGGTCTTCAATTGGAAAGGTAAAGACTTAAGTCTTTCTTGGTGTGAATTTCGAGTTCAAAAAGTTATTGTGCCGTACGTTTTCAGGATTGTTAGGGTTGCTAACCAATGTTTTTAGGTATTGAACTGGTTTTAGAAAGCCCAGTATTAAAATGAGTTAAAATTTCGTCAAATTCATTGAAACGATTAACGGAAACAATATATATATATATATATAATTGGTGCGTACACCCTTTTTGGGTGTTTGGCCCAGATCCTCCTCCTATTTGTGGCGTGCGTCTTGATGTTGTTCCTACAGTTTCAAGCCGAATCCGAACGGCAGATATTTTTATGAGGAGCTTTTTCATGGCAGAAATACACTCGGAGGTTTGCCATTGCCTGCCGAGGGGCGACCGCTATTAGAAAAATGTTTTGCTTAATTTTGGTGTTTCACCGAGATTCGAACTAACGTTCTCTCTGTGAATTCCGAATGGTAATCACGTACCAACCCATTTGGCTACGGCAGCCGCCACGGAAACAATAGCCCCGCTGAAAGCGGTGTTAGAAGGATATTGTCTCGCGTACGAATTATGATTAAATAGTTCACGCGCCATACAGTTTTGTTGTTGCTATATGCAGGATGTCGTATTTTTGTATTTCTATAGCAATTTTCTTTTATATATTTGGTGTTTGCCAAAAAGACGTTAAAGTGGAAACGAACGAAATTTGCCATCTACGAGCACCTTTGACTCTAGTATTTGATACAAAAACAAGAAGTATTATACATTCGTACTGCTGGTGCAGAAGAAGAAGAAGATGTAATCGCATAAGAAAACGAGCGTAGGAAGACGGGTGTGCAAACTGTTTCCGTTAGTGACGTTACAAAATATATTACTAACTTCCGGTGCTGTGCGGCTTTGCTTGGCGCTGACGAAAATATCAGGCCGCTGTATGGTTTTCTCCCAGTTGCTGCCGGGGGACACCGAGGCGGACTGCTGTCTGCAATACCTCCACCATGGAAGGATGGAAGGACAACAGTGCTGCTTCTTTTTATTGTATGTGTTTGTGAGTTAAGTCGTTATGCAAATGTCGTGAAAAAGCGCTACCTGCTTGGCGGATGCGGATGTCGATGAGGGTGGCAACGGCGTCGTTGCATTGATTGAGTTATTACCAAATTCGAGTCTCCATTCTTCCGTTTCAGCGCGGAAGAGTCGGCTCATAAAAGATGAATATAAAATATATATGTACTGGAATATGGGCAAAGGTGCATATGTGATATCCAGCGCATCAATAAAGGCTATTTTATGATGTTGGCATGCGTATAGCATGCACCCAAACTTTCGGGCATTTTGCTCCCTGGTAAGCTCAGAAATTAGACACCATCTTTTCAATCGCCCTACGCTGTCAATTACAAGCAAGTAGGAGTATTCAGTTCTCAGATTTTGTTTCCGCAAATTCCTCCAGGAGGTAAAATTCGCGTTCATCAACTTCTTAGAATTGGGTCAGTCAGGTTACGCATGCCCATGTGCATATATTGCCACCTACCATCGTATATTCGCGTGAAGAAGGCAGGCAGCCAGTTGGTTCAGAAGTAATGCAAACAACCAAGCAACCAGTTAGATGGTATGCCAGCTGAACAGAAGTGCGGTAGGTCGTGCTTGCAACATGCCAGAATTGCATTATATGCTACGATTACGTGTTTTATTGCTGTTGCTGGTGCTGTTGCCCGTTACAGACAAGAGCCCATTTACCATTGTTTTGATAGTTCCATAATGTCGTTGGTATACTTTGTGTTTTGTTTGTGCTATTACTGTGGTGCAGACGGTGACTGACATTCGAATGACTCTATTGTCTGGCAGGTTTGTCGGTTTTTCACTCAGTGGCGAGACGAGAGAGTATGCTTTTGTGAAGTAGACATATACATATGTACATAGATTTCTACTCCCAGTGAGTTGACGCTGTTGTTGTTTATGCATATGTGCCTTTGCGCGGCATTTTGGTTAAAAGGATCAAGTGAATGAGTTTCGCAACTTGCCTGATTTCCGGTTCCATTTTAGAGGCATGGGGGCTACCAGGGGACAAATAAAAGCGAATGTGTAACAATTATATTTTTATAATTTTGTCAGGAGCATTCGAATCACAAGAAATACCCCAAATAAGAAAAGAAAATAAGTGTAGACAAACAACAACGAAAATGCTACCTACCGACGGCTATAGCATTAGCGATTCAAGCTGCGCCAACAACCAAACATTCCACACCACAACTGTGATTTGTTTACCCTTTAAAGTTGCATGACCCGTTGATGGCAGCTATGCTGACACCTTTGCCGTTAGCGCGTGATGTTATGTTGCAAGAAGTTTGTTTGCTATATTTACATGCCTTTTTGCTTTGCTCCTAGTCGGATTTTCCTGCTACTGCGCTTCGCAATTTCGTGCTTCGTGTCTGTTCGCCATTTGGTTCGTGTGCTCCACATTCGTGGCTTCAAACTCAGACATCTTTCAACGGCTGCCCTTGGGTTAAGTGAGTGGGAAACGTTAGCAGTGTTTTGGCTGTGGGTGATTGCCTCATGTTGCCGAGCAGAAAACCTATTTGTTTATTTCTGCATACATCCGCGTTGTTGGTTTGCGGAAGTAAAGCGTTTTTTTTTGCTTTTAACATGGCTTATTGTTCGTCTCTTTTCAGAATATCGCGATTTTCGGCTTGTCGTTTTGTTTTAATTTATTGAAAAAGAGTCAACATTTGCTTGTTGGTGCAAAATTCCTTTTTTGTAATTTACTAGTTTCTTGTACACATTTCTTTAAGCATAGTCGCATAGACTAACAAATAGTTCTATGGAATATTTTAGAGAGAAACGAACTTGCTTCAGCTAAAATAATGTTTGGCGAAATATTTGAATATAGCTTGAATGAGTAACAATATTATAAAGTTTCATATATTTCATAATGTGGTACCAACCGTCCTAACAGGGAAAACGCAAAAATTTTTGTGAATTTACCTATACCTTTGGGCGATAAATGACGTTAATGTAGAATTTAATTCGAAGATTTGTTACTGTTGGCTAGGTAGGCAAGGATCATAAAAACTTAAACCGATACCTTTAGCTCAGGTGCATAGGTAAGATATTTTCTATATGCAATTTTGAGGTTTGCGTGTGGAATAAAAAACATTTTTTATATCTCAATTACTTATAAATTTGTGAGAAATACAACAGAAAGTGGCTATTTGTACACGGCACAATGATTCTTAGTTAATGTTTCTTAAGATATATTCGATCAAAATCAATAATATTTGTAAATTATGAAAATACTAACTTTTGTAGGTCTTACATCAATTCAATTTTCCATGACTTTCACGCTTGACTCTGGGATTATCCAAATTGTGTGTTTCGCACTTTACTTCATCCCCATTTACCGATATTTGTTACAATTGGGATAGCCGCAGATTTTGTAGATTCTCAGGAATGGAAATTAGTTTTATTAGGAAGACGCGCAAATTTTTCACTTTTAAGTCTATGGGAGAATACACCTGCTCCAATACCACAATCCGTTTTAGACTGTATATCGAAGTTTTTTAGTGAGAATCTCTTACTCCATTCCTCGTGGGATGAAGAAAGAGATGAAATTCGTATTGAATGTTACCATAGGGTCAATGTAGTCAGTCCTCTCTGAGGTATTGCTTGTCCGCTGTAATATACTGGCATGACCGTATATTTCAAAAATCAAAATAAAGATTTCCATCACTGAAATTTCTGTTTCTTTTTAGTAAAAAAGTTATTCAAAAACAAAATTGGATGATTGATTTTGCGCCACCTTGTATGTACCAAAATGTTTGCAATGATGTCAATTTGGCTTTGGTCAAATGTAAAATATGTATTGGGGTTCGTTGAGGTATCCCTAATTTTACTCGAGGCAGCCATGGATAATAGATTTTGCTCGTTATTCTAAATAGCTCGTTATACGTATGTCTGCATCTGTCCCTTGAAAGTATGTGTATAGAAAATATGAAATTTTCTGAGTTCCTTGCTGTATTTGCTGTAAATAAATCGGTATGGCATACCTACTTGGGAACGATTTTTAAAAATAATGTGACTAGACTATTGTTTGCAATGTTTTTGAATAATTCACTTCTTGCTTTTACCACTGTAACTTGTGCACGTATGTATGTACAGGGTGACCCGTTGTTTTAATTATAAGTTATTTTGAGAGCGACAGATCTTTCCCGCTGGAACTCTTGATAGACAGTCAGAATTACATATCCGCAGAACGAAATTAATCGTTTTATGCTTGAGCAATCATTTCGGAATTATTGCAAACTTATTTCCAAAGTCAATGTTGTGTAGCCCAAATAGTGTGTTTATTGAAAAGTAGTCAAAATCTTATCTTCTGACGAAGCGCATTTACATCTAAGTGTCTCTCCTGCAGATCGTCGATCCCAATAGAGCCATGTTTCAGACATAACCTCAGACGATTTTAGTTTTGCCTACACCACAATCGAATTTTTGCGCGCCAAACTTGCTAATCGCGTCGTTTTAGTGAAACTCGTACAATTGGTCACCTCACAGCAGCGATTTGACGCCGTTAGACTTTTTGTGTATGTGAACAACAAGCTGTTCGTGAGATACAACCAGAAAACGTCATCAGGCTATTGGAAATCTGGGTTAGGAGAATGTGCTGCTGTGAAGCTATCCGAGGCAGACACATGAATAAAATCCTATTAGATAAATAATGGGAATGTTTGATCTTCTGAATAAACCAGTAATATACCTAAACAAATTAATTTTTCTTATTATTTTTTAATTTAATACAAAACTACTATATGGACCACCCTGTACGTATAAAAAATATTTTCCGACCGGTGCTCTACAATAGCTCCATTTCGACCATGTAATTAACCAGTTCACAGGTTTTCTGCTTCAGTAATAGAGTAAACAAAAAGCGAAAAATCATTAAAAGAAATGGTGAGAGATGGTGTTCAAAATATAATATTCTAAATTTGTAGATTTTGTATTATTTAATATTAAGTATTTGCCGTTTCAACCTGCCTAGTTGTGCCTTTTATTTCAATTGACTTGTCATATGTATGTATGTATGTATTCAGTTTATTGTTCCTGCTTGCGGACTTAAGAAGGATTTTTTAACACTTTTACCACTTGGATTGGCTGCAGTTTTGAATGGCTCCAAATTATGGCTGCGTCGCTGCTATCCTGCTCGTTGGACCACTGTTGTAACACCAAAGCAACGTCGGCGTCTATCGGCCTTTAAAAACTGGCGCAGCTCGTGGTCTGCTCGTTGACATCCTCGTCAACCTCGTTCTTGCAGTGCTCGTTGTTTTCGTGCGGCATAACACGTGACACGTGCATTCAGCAAAACGCCGGCTCTCGGCGCTGACGCTGGCAGCGCAGCTGTAGTCTTGGGCTTTCCAAACCTTGCATTTTCATAAAACACTCTCTCAATCGAGTTCTCTTACAATTCTCTTAGCTAAAGTATATTTGTACACAAAGCGTGAATGTATGAGCATTTCGCAGAGAATGGAAAATATTTATTCTACGCTCTCTAGTTCTCTGCATCCTACTGCTTATTTACAAATTGAGCGGCAAAAGCTATTTCATTCATAAATTTCTTGCACGAGCTTTTGCCATTTCTAAATATATGCAAGTGCTTCGAATAATTGCCGCGAGATGTCGCCAGTGGGGCAGGTGAGTATTATGAAACAGATGTTGGAAAACGCAGCGAGGCAACGCCAAAAGCAAGTAGAGGCAAACACATATATTCATTTACACATACATACATTTGTACGTTTCTGGCAATACACCCACGACGCAGTCATTTCGCCTTATGGCGCTAAGTTGCATCCAACTGCCCAAATACGCATTGGCAACACATTCAAATAAAGTAAAGTAGAAACATCTTAGTACGTTTTTATGTCCGCCTTGAAAGTGGCTGCTGTTTTTTTTATATTTTCTTGTGTATATTCTTTTTTTTTATATTTCTCTACTGCAACAATTTGCAACAAAACGAAAATAGAAGTACTCGAAATAAGTAGCAGTAAACATGTGGAAACTTTGCCATACGGATTCTACTGGCCGTACTTCAAAGCTGTCCTTAAAACAATAACAAAACCAACATTAGTATTATCACTGGCTAGTAATGACATGTGGCAGGCAGCAGCAACAACCGAAACTTTTCATTGTAAAAGACTTAACTCAATAAGAAATAATTTTTTATTGCCACGTAAGCGTTGAATACGCGCTGCCGATTTGTGTTATATACGAGCACATATGTACATACATACTCACTCACTTATTGCCAACAACTACTAGCAATTCCAACGTCTGTGTCATTGGCGCGTGTGTTTTTGTTTGTCGCAGTCCTTGGCTTTACTGCCGCTGACGAAAAAAGCCAAGACAGATATCCCTGAAAATTCGGCATCTAGATTGTCGCTGCCACCAGCCAGTATGGCCGCCGCCATTAGCTGCCACTTGAGGTGCATACACATGTACTTATGAATGCATGCTCGTATGCTCGTCAGTCAGTCAGTAAGGTGAGTCATTGGGTCCTCTTATACTAACCATTTCCTGTTTCTGTTTTTTGTTTTTGCATATTGTTGCAATTTTTGGCAAGCTTCTAATCTGATATAACTGCATCGTCGCCACAAACTCCATCACTGACGCAGCTATTTCTCCTGCTTAAGCGGTTGAGCTTCTGCCTTTGCATTTTGTTTCGCAGATTTGCTATAAATGGTGGAAGGATTGCGTTTTTGAAGGCTGTTGGCACTTTTGGCAGCGTCCAAGGAGCAGCGATCCATCAGTTGCGATAAATGGGCGAACTTTATGCCCCCGAACCAGCTATAGATTTGGCTGTTTTTACATTCCTTCGGAACTATTCGTGCTATTCGCGCTTGCCTTTGTTTTTATGATACCTGTTATCTTATTATTACTTGTTTTACTGTTATTTGTATATTTTTTATGACTGGTTGCAACTATTGAAAATACTCTGAGGCACAATTTGGCAGCCGTTTTTGGACATTCATTATGTCAATTTCCGAGGGGCAGGAAGACAAATTTACCGATATACATAGATTCTGTGGCCATTTGACTAAACACTTTTAGGCACGATTACATTTTTTGTGAGAATCTAAGCCAGAAGGCGATTTAAACCATGCATCTTTTGGAAAAACGTCCTCCACCACCTTAAATCAATTCTGTTTAGGGCTTCTTCTTTTCGGTTCGATAAAACAATGGCCTTAAGATTAAGCAACAAATTTAGGTAATATCAGATTGTTTCTTTTAGACGACAATATTTTAGACAATTGTTAGATCAATGGCCTCAAGTTGTCGGTCATAAAAATAAAAAAATTCTAACAATTTTATACACACGTAAGTTGAAAAATTCGATTAAACATTATCGCACATTTCTAACAGTTTACAAGTGCAAAAATTTGCTTCGTTTAAATATTAAAATGAAATAGAACTACGAACGGTGTGCTGGGGGCTTCCGTACATAGTTGGGCTTATTATAGGAAAATTATCTATTACCGAATATGAAAAGAAAATCTCTTCCTTTCATACATATGTACGTATGTATGTATGTATGTACATGCATATACCATATTCAAAATGTGGGTCTGATAAAACTTAAACCAGAATTTTTGATAAATTTGGTGGAAAGGAAATTGCGAGCTTTAAATATCTATAGTAAACTTTTGATGTTAAGTTATGTTATAAATGTAGAAGAAAACCGAAAATGCAAGAACTTCTGAAATGAAGACGATTTCAAGCTAATCTTAAATATTCTCATACATACAAATGATATTGCAAAAATGATAAATAGTAAATAGTCAGATATGCGATAGTTCGACCAGGATATCAGCCTTACCTTGTTGAAAGAACCTTGTTTAAAAATGAGATGCCAAAGAAAATGGGAAAGCAGTGTGAACACTTTTAGATGGTCCATTTCAAATGATGCATTTGGACTCAATGTAAATGTAACCTAAGATTTTAATAAAAACAAGATAATTGCAAATTTGGCTCTTTGCCTCTACTTTTTGAGACGTTTCATGAATGGGTATGTTTTTTTTTACTTTTTCATAAGAGCATCAGCCAAAAATTGTACCTTTTTTACTGAGAATCAGTATATATCAGTATTCTTTTCGTATTCGATGATAACAAATCCATGTGGCCACAAATTAAAAATATTCCAAAAATCTAAATATTAATTAATAAGTAATAATTAAGTTCTAGCAACTAGTTCACAGCTATTTCATTTTATTATAACAGCTGGGCTAAAAAGTCACGGGTCTAGCACATAAGTGGCACTAGTTCTATTGCATTCACCTCTTTTTCAGTTAGTACTAATCTTGTAAAGACAGCTGTCGAAATTTCATGATATTCTATTATTAGTTCGTGAGTTATTGTGCTAAGAGTGACGCTACTTTTGGTATTTTCAAAACCAGGTATCGAACAGAATTTCGTGTTTCAATTTTACAAATTTTACGCTGCTTCTTGATGAGCAAAAATACCGCTCAAGCAAAGCAATGGCTTGGCAAGTTTTATGTGGACTCCGCTCTATCAGCAACAACAATAAAACGATGCTTTGCTGACTTCAAACGTGGTGATAGAGACACCGATGATGCACAATGCAGTGGACATTCAAATGAGGCGGTAACACTGAAAACATCAACAAAATCCATAAAATCGTTTTGAATGACCGAAAAGTGAAGTTAGCTGACATCGTAAAGATATCAAAAGAACATATCATGTTAGCTTTATATTGCATGAGCAATTGACTATGAGAAAGTTCTGTTCAAAATGGGTGCTGCGTTTGCTCAATGTTGACAGCAAACAAGAACGTGTTGATGTTTAACAGTAATAAACCGGAATTTTCATCACTTCACTCCGGAATCATCCGAATGGACAGCGACATGAGAACGTCGACCAAAGCGCCCGAAAGCACAACAATCAGCTGGACAGGTTTTGGCCTCGGTATTTTGGGATGTGCGCGGTGTAATATTCATCACCTATATTGAGAAGGGAAAAACCATCAAGAGTGAATATTATATAGCATTATTGGAGCGTATGAAGGCCGAAATTGCAGAGGATCCTCCGCATATGGCAAAGAAAACAATGGCAAACTACATAAATCGAACTTCGAATTGCTCCAATATCCACCATATTCGCCAAATTTGTCCCGTAGCGAATACTGGCTGTTCGCAGATATGATATATAATATAAAAACTGTGAATAAAAATATATCTGCCCTCTTCTTAAAAAAATTATCCCATTCTCTGCAAACATTTTCAGGAAGTTGCTTATTATTTTGAAAACTCCAATAGAACCAAATTTCTATAGCACAAATTCCATGATGATGTCCTTGCTCTCAACTCTTGGTGCCATTGCATTTCACGGAATCAAATATTTCTTGAAGCTGAGCTATTTTTTTTGATGGATTGAATTCATTAAATACCTTAATTTTTAAATTTTGAATTCCAGAATTTTTAAACGAGTTATTTAACGCATGGCTAAATTGCCGACAGCAATAACTACCCGATTTTCTTTCTGAAGTTAAAAAACACTTTTCGACAACCAAATTTGTCGGACGCTTATAGCTTTTAGCTTTCTTTATTGAATATGCAACATCTGTCCATTGTCTAGCTTAAAGCGAAAACCATCAATGTTTGGCGTCCGCGCAGTTACCACAAACGAGGTTAAGGTTAAATTAAAAGGCCATAATCATATAAATCAGCTGTTCCAACTAATTTTTTGGGAATGCTATATTCGATTAGTTGTTCCATGCCATAATGCATTAAATTTTTGATTATTCGCCATAACCATAAACAACTGATTGCCGATTTGTTGGATTTATTGGGCTTTTATTTTTGCGCGGTCACTTCACTTAGTTTCGGTGAGTTTTATTTGCAATTTCATCTGCTTTTCTTTTTATATTCGCAGTTTTTATTTATTTCTGAATATTTTTTAGATATTTCTTGGTGCGAAACAGCCCTTGTTTAAATTTATGACACTTTTGAAATGAACAATCAAAATTGTTATGGTCCCATTAAAGGTGGATAGTCAGTGTCGTTATGGTGTCGCTATATACGAGTTTTACATTCATCAAAGTTATGTTTATCCAAACATCGACTACATCTTCACGTTTTACTAGTATTACCTAACATTTGGGACATGTGACTCAAGAGTATAGTTCGCAGTTAGAGGGCGGCTTTGGTTGGTGAACCTATTGGACCTATTTTTGGCAAATGCCGAAAAATACTCAATAAAAGAGTTATGAGTTTGAAATGCATAATTGCTTTTGACTTAGGGCTGGAGCATTAAGCACTCCACTGGCACTGGGAGGCCATACGTTTTAAAAGAGCGCGGCTTCGTTGCGCATCCAATTATTATTATTATTGGTTTGACTTTCGGTTTGACCTCCGGTTGCATTTGCGCGTGCAAGAAAACTTTTTTGTGGGCGTTTTCTGATTATCTCACCGAAACAATTTTTTCGGTTTGTCTGATGTAGGTTCTTTCAGAAACATTTTCCAAACCAAATCGATTACGTCTGCTTTGCTAATTTCGTCCTTGCAAAACTTCAACTCATAAATAATATTGATGAGCTTATGTTCAAATGGCTCAATAGCTTATAATACGTTCACATATAAGTAGATGATCTACTTTTTCGGGTTTAACTCCCAATCCGTAATTAAAAAGCTAGATTTCCCATAGAAAATTGCTCATGCAAAATCTGATAATAATCCTAGATAATAACCATACTTTCTGACATACAACTCTGTGTTTTCTGTGTAATAGATCATTATTATCAAAAAATAAGCGTGTGTCCATAACTTATTACTTATTATAAAATGTAATATCGAATTTCGAATGCGTATTGCTGGCATACTTTTTTGAAATCTCAGTAAACGTAGTTAATGGATTTTCTCTAACTGGTCATTATTACCAGCCAATTGCGCAATTAAATTAGCTATTCCTTCTCCTTCTAATTTTTTTTCCTTGTTCACTCCACTCGGGAGCATAGGACCACGACAAGACTCACTTTTGCGTTCGTCTCGTTAATCTATTTGGTTTCTGACAGGGTAGGTGATTAGCCAGCCGCTAAATTAGCTGTCATTAATAATAATAATAAATAAAAACAAACCAAAAATACCGAAATATTCCATCAAAATAATTTCTATGAAGAAACAGTATTGACAGCTGATTGTCAATTTTGCAGCTAATCTGCCATATGTGAACGGGTAGATTAATTTTGCGGATGTATTGGTAATTAATTTGAAGCTAACGGACACATTTTTGAATGATTTTGTAGATACATATTTACATATATATATATATATTAACTTATTACATTATATATGTAAAATTATGTAAAAAATTCGTGAAGTTTCTTTAAATTTTGTTCAAAAGTTAATTACTTTTACTCTCAAGTTGACCTAAATACCGTACGTACCGTGCGTATGTTTCTGCGTGTATGTACACTTGTTCAGCTCGGAGCATGACTACTTTGTGATTGAAAATGACGGTATTTTCGAGCAGAAACCCGAGTATTAATACATATATTGGTTTTATTCACACCTTATTTACTTTATTGCAGATCATCAATCCTGTTTTCCCATATTAATTAGTTTTCCTTGGCATCTTAGCATAATCGAATAAATCAGTTAGAAAAAAGCTTCCTTTAATTGAAACGGTTTTAAACAAAAGTTTGCAATATGAAAATATTACTCTTTTAGTTTAAACCGCAAAATCTGTATATATTCGTATGTACTATTTTTGGAAACAGAAGTTTGATTGAGATAATTTTGCTAGGGATTTCATGACTTTAGATGAAATAATTTTATGTAATCTTCATCACGGACACTACTTTTATATTGACATCTGAATATTGCCAAACACCAGCTAAGTAAGTGAATGGCGCAACAGTACTATCATTGTGCGAATCCAGGAGTACCTGGAGTTTATCGATATGCGAGCCAGAGAGAAGGTAAACAGGATAAGAACAAAAAATATAAAAGGGAGATTCCGTTTTATTGCCAACACTTTGCCCGTTGCTGTTTTTGTAGTTGGACGCTTTATACTTTATTTGATTATTACTTTTTATTTGACGCTACGGGCGTTTTTACACCTCCACAATCGCGTTTACACACAAGCAGTTATGCAAGCGCTTCCGCGCCAACCACAAATTTTCCCTCAATGTGGCAACCAACCGCTGAAAAATTGAGTTGACTGGTGGTGTTAGTCTTTCTGATAAACACCACCGACCTGACTGGTACATTTTCTCATAGCTCTCTAATTCATATTCTTAAATTTTGCGCAGTTTTCGCTGCACATTTTTGTTTTTCTGTTTCGCTGTTGTTTTTCGCTTGATGCTCCAACGCTTCCAGCACGTTGCTGCAACCAATTTGCAATGCAAATGCTATGCTTGGATAAAATTTGATATTAAAAAAGAAAAAAGAAATACTGGAAATACGGAAATGATAAATACACGTGAACATATAAAAATTCACAAGTAACGCGCGTAAATATCTGTATGCGTAACTAAAGTTATTCAAACATATTTGCGTATACTTAAGCTCGCTCAACCTTGCATCGTTTACATATATAGTATGTATATGTATGTAGGTGAGCACCTTCTTCACGTAGCTAGATGACGCATGAGTAGTAGACTCTTGCTGCCACAGCAGAGATTTCTGAGTGGCGCCAATTTTCTATTTTTCTAAACCGTTGGAGAGAAGTATTTCCCTTCCGTATTTTGAGCAAAATTATTTTCTAAAATGGTTTTTTTAACTTCCACAGCCGCAACAAATTGCAACAGCATCAGGAACAATTGTCAACTCATTTGATGAAGGAACAACCCTGTGGCCCAACGGCGTAGCCAACATTTCGATTAGAGGGGAAGTACATTATTTAATTTAATTTTATGTTTGACCTATTTAGTTTGTTACTTAAAGATCTTTCGTGCTCGAGATTTTGACTGCCGGTCCATACACACTTCTGTGACAGCAGATTAATCCCCTTATAATAATATTGCAATTGTTTTTCTTTGGGGTCTGGAGTGAAAGGTCGATTTTGTGCGGACATCTAAAATAATCCAGAAGCAATTAAAGCCCCAAAGGGGGAACAAAATCGTGCTTCATTGCCAATGGGAATACTTGTTTTGGTTAATAAAGCCGCAAAAAACTGAAAATAATTTATTTTTGTTTATCTTAAGTAGTTCATTTTACAAACTCTTATTTAATTTATTGCTCGGTATGTACTTTGTTTGAGTGGAACCTTGAAATCAATTTTTTATTCCCGATGACCTAGGGACTTCAAACTTCAAACTTGGCTAAATGCAATATGAGAGGCGAATTAATTAGGTGGCGCTGGAGTGCAGATATTTGGAAAAACGAGTGTATATGGTATGATTTGGTTCATAATAACTCCGCCAAGAATTTTGCGGTTAAGTAATGCCAGGAAGTAACTCCACGAAAAATTTAGCCCTACCTGCTATTGCTATCTGTGCGTGTACTTCAGGTAACATAAAATAGAAAAAACTTTGAATCAGAGCCAACCGTTGTGAATTCTGCCCGAATCGTTGTAAGACTTTTTCCACAAGTTCTTTTCATTTCCCCTTGTGTAGCCCTGGTAAACGGCTGTAGGCTAATTGACCTTTAAAAAAAACACAGTAAACATATTGGCATTTTTTTTTATATGTTAAATACGAAATACCAAAAAGGTGGTCCCAAATAATTTACGTTGCTTTAAGGGGGCGATGGTATCGACAACCACTCCACCCTGGTGGGATACGCCTTTGCTGTGGTTAGTCCGTAAGTCTTATGCTTTTGTATAAATGGTATTGCTTTAAGTTCTTCAGTCCATTTCAGCCTTATAAATGCGTCGTTTTTAAGACCATTTCAGCACCCTTTGCTTTGTGCATTTGTTGGATTGCTTGTTGCTGCATTGTCGTTGTTTTTAACTTCAAAATTTATTCCTTTTCCTTCAACACTTATTTCCTTTTGTGTGCATACATATCATTTTCGTCTTCTTCTCTTTCATTTTATTATTTTGTTTTTGCTATTCACTAACGTTTTTCTGCTGAGTTGGCGCAAATTTCTATTCCATTCAATGTTGTCAACATTTGTGTGGAGAGTTCGTCCTTTATTGTTATTGTGCTTGTTACTGTTTTTGCTGTTGTTGCTGCTGCCATTACCTTAGAAACGTCCTCACACTCACTTGGCTCAACCACTTTGTTCGCAATTGCTTTTGCGTTCGCTTTGATGGCGTTGCAAGTGTAGTGCTATATGCCACTTCAGAAACGCATTGTTCGTCGTGATTGTATTGCAGAAGAATAAAAACGTGAAAGTGGGAACAGTGTGGGCAAGCGTAGTACCTACAGGCGAACTGCCAATATAAGTAAATGTGAACGGAGCTTTATTTAGAAAATTTATTGTAAAATATGTTTTTTGACTCCTTATTTTTGATGCAGTTAATAATTTGAAATTGGAGTAAGCTTTTCTATTTTTTTCTCTAGAAATAACTTTTTCAGCATGTTCGGGAGACCGAGAGGAGTTCTCTTTAAAATAGTCGAAACACGTCTAGCAGAAGGTCATGTTAGAATAACCTATCAACATCATTTTTCCATACATTTCACACGTAGAAGTAAGTGATTCCATGCCGAGTGACACAAGTGCTTTGGTTATTATGCTAAATTTTCCTGAAAATTGGTTTATTTGTAGGCTTGAGTGTAATAAACACATTGCGTCATGGAATTTCCATTTATTTCGTTAACTGCAACACTTCTTAACAGATAAAGAATCTTAAAATTTGGTTGGTATAAAAAATGTCTGAGTAACCAATTGGTTTTTATCGATTCGGCCTTGCAAATGTGAACACAAGATTTCAAAAGAATATTGCCAGCGAGGGTGATTACGTCATTGAGTAAAAAGAAAAACTCGTAAGAAATTTATTTATTCGAATTTACTGTAAAAAACGACATTCTTTTCCGGTCCCTCTAATACGTACACCGAACCAGGGAAAATACCTTGTATTTTTGTAATTTTCGAACATTTTGAGTTCGAAGAGAAAATCGATAATGCAGTGGCAACAACCCTTCTGTTTGTAAATACTTCTGAAATGAGATTACACCTCCCAAAAGCAACTTGCAGGCCTTTTTTGAGTTTTGAGATGACTATAAGTATTATCTGTTTGAAAAAGTGACTTGAACGTTTGGCTTCATTGAAAATATTTATATTGCATGTCTCCTTCGATATTTAAATTTGTGGTTTTTTGAATTTGATTTTTTTCGAGTAATTGTTAGTGTAATTAGAAATTCGATCCAAACACATATAAGTTACATGAGCAAAATATATTTCATAGAGAAATATTCGCTATAGCGAAGTGCTACTGTAGGTATATGGCTCTCAGTATATTAAATATTAGTATACAGGTAGTCCATATGGCCGCACAAGTTTTTCAGCTGGTGCAAAGGATACTTGTGATTTTACCATTGCGATCGTTCGTCCACTTAATATTTAGTTATTTCAAAAATGGCAGACCGAAACAGCCGCTCATCATTTAAAAAATGATGAAATAAATCAATAAAAATGTGTAGCTTGAACAATAGATTAAGAAGATCGATCACAACTGAGTAATTCTTTTTCAGTATTTTAAAAAGTGCCATTCAGCTTTGAAAATTAAAAAAATCAATGTCGTAACGATGCCTAGAGCCAATAGGAACTGTGTACAAATCAATAGCTTTAAAATAGAGGGTTTACCCTTTACACAGATACGTTGATGCTTATTTGATAAACTACACAGTGATTTTGAGTTAGTGACCAAACTTCTGTGAAAAAATCAGAATATTACGTAAAACGGGGAAAAATCACTTCCCAAATTTAAGTATAATTTAAATCAACTTAAGGGGGGACCCTCATTTATCGGGTCAAAAAAATCGATTTTTTGGAAATAATTTTAATCTATTCTACAACTATTTAAGAATATACTTTCAAAATTTCAAGTCGATATCTGTATTTTTGAAGGAGTGACAAAATTTTTAACAGGACGCGACGGGTGGCCTGATCGCCTGTATCCAAAACTTTAAACGCGTTTTTCTCAAACATCATTTTTCGATTTTGTGTACACAATTGAGAACGCTGTATTGAACCAATCAGGCTTTACAATAGCTCATTTTAAAGATAATTAAATTATTTTCAATGTGACATTAAGTGTTTTTTTTAAAAAAAAGATTTTCATATTTTTTTGTAATTTTAAAGTCAATTTTTATGCATGAAAAATCACTTTTAACATAAAACTGGGTAAAAATATCAATTTCGACATTTTTTTTTTAAATCAAAATGTCACATCGAAGGTATTATCCTAAAGTTTTAAAAAAAATTTGGTTTTTTTATTTCAGAAAAAAATTCAGAGCGCTAGAATGTACACAGATAGAATGAGGTGCCATGGACGAGGTGTATATTTCCATACTTAAAATGTTTTTTTTCTTCTCCGAAAATTTGTGTAGACAGTCAAGACATTTATTAAAGTACTTTATGAATTACAAAACGTTTGAAGTTATTTTACCTGAGAAAAAAATTCCCAAAAATGATGCATTTTTCGACCGTCTAAATGAGGGTCCCCCCTTAAGATCTAATCCAATCCAATATATCCCCGGAATTAGGATGAAAACTTTGAAAAGCTTTCTTCAATATGAGTGCACATCTGCATTTTGATATTTATGTTCTCTTTGAGACTGGGCTGAATGCAAATTTCTGTGAGAGTGAATACTTTGACTCCAATCTACATTGTGCAGATGGGGATTCTGTGAAAACTCTTTTCTCAAGAGGCGGCAGAGTATCTAATATCAATTCAAATAGTTTATAAGGCTTCAGTTACTGCTTTGGAAAATGATAATTCTTGTTCTTGTACGTGGCGTATTAGATATTTTTATTTGTACATCGTACATACCGTCGGCAAGTGCGACAACATAATAACTTTAGTATCTAAGAATTATAGCAATAACTTCTGTATTCTTGGTGGCCACAATTTAGGTAACGTAGACCAGGAGCATCCTCGTTAGTGTAACTCATTTTTTGTCAAAAAAATTGTTTTGTCGACTTATATTTATTTAATAGTTCCTCAAGTTTTGAATTTTCCCGATCAATAATCTAACAAATAACCTCTTTATTGTTCTGGATCATGCCTTTATTAATGATAACATTAATTTTTCATTACATGAGTATCTTAATCCTTTATCTAAGCCCAGTGTGCATCATATGCCAGTAACTTTACAATTTCAGTTTTTATACTTGTACATAAAAACAAATACTAGTTTTTGCTTTCAACTTTGCAATTTTGATACTGTCAATAATAATTGCTTTAGACTGCGACTTCTTATTGTCAAGAATAGCTAATTTTTCTTTATTCTGTTTTAAAATTTATATTTTATAAAACTTTTACGAACCCAAATCGAAACTTATAATTAATTAAAAATGAGTATACGGGTGTCAGGAATATCCAACCTGCCCATTCAAAGAACCGAGGACTAGTGTCCTCCTTTTCAACGTCAACCAGCGAATGCCTTCTCACAAGCAAACGGTCGGTGACATTATTTAATTATAGCAATGTTAATAAATGTTTTGAAACTTTTAAAAATAAGAGGAAATAATTTGCGTGAAATATTATATGTACCAATTATTGAGAAAAAGTGTTCCTGCGTTCAATGGGGAATTATATAGACTAAAAAGTTTGAGAAACAAATTCCATAAAAAGTTCAGACTATCAAATTCCTTACTTTGTATTTACAAATACTTGTACTTTCGCTACTGTAATGATATATTTTATGAATCTTCAATAAAACTAAAGTCCAAGCTTTTTTAAAGTTTTGCTATATACAAAAAAAAATCGTGATTAAGTAGTCCCTCTGAAGCCTATTATAAAGAAAACCACGTAATGTTTTCGTAGGAGGCTGTCAATCTTTGTGCTGATTTCCTCAGCTCTAACTTCGTTCCGCCGTCTGAACCCCTTGAAGATTTTATCCCTGCTGCCACTTTTCCAATCAATTTGGATCGCTTTCTTTGTTGCTTGAAGATGCTGTGAATGGTATTCTTTACACTAAGTCGCCTACGCTAACTGATGTAATCGGTCTACCATCCTTCCTTTTCAAAAGTTGTTCCGCCTTTGCTTATCCACTCTTATTACTTTTTAACAGATTATTAGAACTTGTTGTGTTTATAGATGCTTGGAAAGTTACCTTTATTACCCCTATTTTCAAAAAAGATAATATGATTGGCATAGCTGACTACAGGCCTATTTCTAAATTGTCGACTGTTTCTAACTATTTGAATGCATAATCAAACGGAAGGTATGTTTTTCAGTTAAGCGTCTAATCTCTAACAACCAGCATGGCTTCATGACTGGTAGGTCCACAGTCACAAATTTGGCTGGTTTTTATGCTTTTTATCATCTGCAAGTGGACACTACTCTGACTTTTTTGAGGCAAACTTAGTCATTTACACTTGGTGACCAAACTAATTAGTCTTATTAATCTTATCTTTTCTGTCGTAACTGTATAATTGTTGGCGATAATATTTCTTCATTTTCGTTTGTAACTTTGTCTGGTATTACCTAGAATAGTATTTTGGTTTCCGTACTCCTTGCTGTTTTTTTTTCAAAGACTTTTGTGAATGCTTCAGCTCTTGTATACTTCCCAAAACTTGAATATGCGGTCTTCATTTCTAGACTTTGTTTTGATTGCCACCATAAAAGACTTGAGCGTAACGAAAAGGTATTTGTTAGCTTCGCTTTGTAAACTGCAGCAAAACTATTCTCTCCTTCTCATTTGTCTTTAGTATTTCTTATAGAATAATTGATTGATTTATTTTCGTCTAAGTCTAATTTTATAATATTCTTACACGAATTTGACAATTAATTTGAATCAGATAGATTCAATTCCTAAAAATATTTCTACTTCTAAATTATGGAAGAATAATTTTAGTGTTACATTAATTCTCGTAGTTTAAGCTTAGAAATGTCAATTGTCTGTAGTCAACTATTGTTAATAATAATAATAAAATAATAAATTTATAGTAAAAAATTTGCGGTGTGCACGTTCTTTTAAGTGGTAATTAATAATCTGGTATGATTGGCAACTTCCACTGGGTTTCTCTAGGTAAAAATATGAATGCTTATCACTTCCTTCGAGTGGTGGAAGAAGAAGTTGTGTGTTCTCTAGCAGAAAAATTCGTCAAGGCATCTCGTACACCAACTCAGTGGCAAACCAACCTTCTGGCTTGCCAGATCTTGGCACTTGCGACTTCGATTTTTTGCTAATTTGAAATTTACATTAAAAGTTTTTGTTTCTCGCACGATTACTTGTTACTGGTAGCATCGCGAAACGTCATAGAGGTGCTCATCAAAAGACTGCAATGTCACGTGAAATGGTTGAAAAAGTGAAGAAGGGATTTAAGCGAAATCCCCGACGAAGTGCCAATCAAATGGCGAAAGAACTGAAAATATCTGAGCGTAGCATCCGCCAAATACTGAAAACTGATCTCAAAGTCAAGCCTTACAAAATCCAAAAGATGCATGGTCTCACACCAAAGCAACAACAAGTCAGACTTGAGAGAACGAAGGAGTTGATTCGCTTGGCCGAAAGCGGTCAATTTCCGAACATTGTGTTTTCTGACGAAAAATTTTTGAAATTGAGCAATTCGTAAACTCCCAAAACGATAGGGTTTATTTGACCGACCGTTCATACGAGAATTTGAGTCATAGATTGACCATCAGGAGACCGCTCTCACCATAGGTAATGGTTTGGGGCCGCTGTAATATCAGATGGGCGCTCTCCTATCGTTTTCATCGAGCCTGGCGTCAAGGTAAATACGAATTATTATGGGGAAAGTATTCTGGAGGTTGCTCTGAAGCCGTGGGCAGACAAACATTTCGGTGGCAGATCATGGATGTTGCAACAGGACTCGGCACCATCTCACAAAGCTCGAGTGAACCAAGAATGACGAAAAAAAACCTTCCGAACTTCATAATTTCCACACAATTTCACACAATTTATTCTCCTTGGGCTATTTTAGAGAGTAAGTCCAAACTAAAAATTCACCAGTCTCGAGGGGAATTGAAGAAAAGAAATTTTCCGAACTAAATTCATGGCCTTTTTAATTGGTTACACTTCGAGTGTCCTGTAATGTGGAGTCGCGAGTTAGACTTATTCGTCAGAGGAGTTTCATAAGAAATTACTCCAATGCTATTACGCTGCCGACCGCAGTGTAAGTATTTAGTGCAGATTATCGATTCAAAGACACTTACATATTTGTATGTATAGATTCATAGCAAACTTCCGGCTAAGTAAGGAGGCATTTATGTTTGTACTGGACAAACACAAATTGCCGTCTGTCGTCATCCATAATGTCAATGCTAAAATTGTGTTGTGTACTAAGATTTTTCGCACATGGCAGTTACCAATAAACTGCTGGGCATGAATTTCAATTGGCTCTTGCCCATTTTGGAAGTGAAATTTGCACTGTCTTATAACATTCACAAACAATTTGTATTGGCTTGCGATGTGAGATTTACTGGTTCTAGATTCGTTCGTGTGGAATAATACTCATTAAAATCATATTTTGAGACCATGCATTAACGCGGGGATCACACTTCTATTTATTTAGGTAATATTTGTTAAGTGTACACAAAATCAATGCTATTACATTGCTATTTAAAAAAAATCGCTCATTTGCAGGTAATTCTGGATATTCACTAAGTCCTTATTTACTGACACCCTTCCGTCAAGTAGAATCTGCAATTAGAGAATCAACTTTCAACAAGAAGCACGCGAAAACTAGTTGTTGAATATACGATTGGAGTTTTGAGATGCCGCTTTCGCTGTCTCTTGAGTGATTTAAAAATGCGATACGATCCTGCTAAAGCAATATCAATTATAAACATATGCTGCGCTTTATACAATGTTTGTAAGAAATTTAGAATCAGTGGTCCAGATGGAGCTGAAATTTTTACTGCCTCCTTTGTACCATCGGACCCAATCAATGAAAATGGCCGTAGAAGACACAAAGCTGATGTTTTGTTGTAGAATTAATTATTGAATAAATTCAAAATAATTTACCTCACTTCTTTGTGTTGCTTAGTTTATTTCAAACTTTTGAATTCTACATTTTATACAGGTAAAGTTAAAAATTATTGGAGCATACAAAAACAAACAAAAAACAAAGAAATAAATAAAAATTACCAATTAGATTCATTCACTTTATAAAATATTAAACTTAAAACTACTTAATCCCATATTCAGATACTTTTGTTTTCATTTCATTTTGAGTAGCTGTAGTTCTTTGAATTTGAGGTCCAGCTTTTTTTTGCTTCATTTCCATTGTCGTCTTTTTTTCTCTAAATGTTCTTCCTTTTGCCTTTCTTCTTTTATTTCTCATAAATTTCAGTACCTACTTTTTTTACCTCGTACATTTTTCCAGAATTTCTAGCCATTTCTACAATTTCTTTTTCTGTATTGGCAATTTTTTGGCAAAGAGTGTCTTGGGCCTCGGACTGTTTTTGCAACGCTTTCATTCGTATGTTTTCTCGATCCTAACAGTCATTCTAAGCCGGGAATTTGATGATGACGGTGCCAAATCTATATCTTGTTGTAAATTCTCTACTGGGGGCTTCCCGGATAATTTTCTTTTTTACCTTCCATATTTGTTTCCAATGATGGATTCCTGTAGGATTTACTGCTTTCTGCAGGTTAAGCAACTCGTCCACGGTTCGTTTCAATGGCGTTGAGCCTCGTTGCGTGTACGGCCCTCCTTCTGTGGCCACAGTTTTGCGTCGGTTTGTCGAAATTTTTCGTACAAGTTTAAGTTTGTAGTCCAACTAAAGCTAAATAGTACACGCAAGTAGATAGCTACGGTCGCAAAAAGTAATTAAATTGTAACCTTGTTCCACTCGCATCCATTATACATTGGAGGACACATGGCGTTAAGTTTGGTAGCGAACTTCTCCCACAGCTCTTTTTAGTTCAGCCAAATCTTCCCATTCCTCTGGCGACGTCTGCGTCTTTCTCCATTACTTCTACCAGCTTTTGGAACTGCTGCGTTGTTGTCCGTTTTGTATTAAAAATTATAATATATTTTATTAAATATATTATATACATAAGCTTAAAGTGTGCTTACGTCCTCCCCATTTTTTTAAAGCGAACAGAATAAGCAGGAATCGAATTTTGGCAGCACTAGCGAAGCGAAAGTAGTTTTTTTCGTCAATGGTGATATAGAAAATTCATTTTCGACATTCGTTCTTTATTTTGTGACGAATTCGCTGGAGACTCGCGTCTCACAATTTGAGACGGTTAACTACGCCTATTTTGTTATTCACTTCACAAGTGAGAACACATCACATTTTTTCCATAGTATTTTCGGGTTGTGGCGATAGATATATCTGTGTCTCTTTTCCTCTTATTACGCTAATATAATATAACATGCCATAACTTTTGGGAAACCCGTGATATTAGTGTGCAGGTCGAAACTAAATATTGTTGGATTATAATCTTTCAGTACTTACTTTCTGTTTGTGTGCTCCCTTTACAAATTCCCGATTAGATATCAAGATGTGCATTTTGAATGGTTTCGAGGTTATGCAATATTTAAAACTTGGTGTATAAAGGGGTGCCACGCCTTCTTTATAATACCGTCCACTTTTCTTAATTATTAAGGCATGGATATATTATGCATCTGTATCAAATCCCATTACCCTACCATAATTGGTTTCAAAACTATGCAATATAAAAGTATAGGAGGTACCAAGACCTGTTTAGCAATATCGTCTACGTTTTGGCGTTATTAAGGCACTGATATTTTATACATCTCTGCGAAATCATAATACTATACCATGAATGATATTGAAACTGTGCAATAATAAATAATTTGTTTATTTGGGGACTGCCATGCCTTCTTTACCAACGGCGGCTACTTTTCTGAATAATTAAGGTATTAATATTTTACGTCCTTGTACCAAAATTCAATATTCAGGCACGAAGGGTTCCGAAAATATGTAATATCGAAAAACTTGGTTTGTATACATACCTATATCTTTTCGGCAATTCACTAAGGATACAAATATCGAACAAAGAATTTGTCTTAAATTTTGTGTTTTGAACGGGATTACGTGTGCCGAATCGATGAAAATGTTGCAGAAAGCCTATGGCGAGTGTGCTTTATCAAAAACACGGTACACGGGTTACAAGTGGTATTAGGCTTTTGCAGAGGGCCGAAAAGTCGTGGAAGATTTGCCCCGATCTGGTCGCCCATCAACATCCTCAACGGATGATAACGTCGACAAAGTCAAGGAAATGGTGCTGGAAAACCATCGTTTGATTTTGAGGGAGATAGCTCGTGACCTTAGCGTGTTTCTCGAATCAATTCGCAATATTTTACACCATCAATTGGACATGAGATGCGTGGCTGCTCGACGCGTTCCAAGAGAGTTGAATTTCTTTCAAAAAATTCATCGGGAGAAGGTGGCTGAAGACATGTTTGAGCAAGTGAATTCGGACCCAACGTTTACCTAGCGGCACCATAACAGGTGATGAGACGTGGGTATATGAGTTTGACATGCAAACTAGTCAACAGGCAGCTGAATTGCGCTATCCACATGAGCCGAAACTCAAAAAACCACATCAAAGTCGGTCAAAGGGAAAGTCAAAGTTATGCGATGTTTGAGAGAGAATGTGCGTAGGAAACCGCCCAATTTGTGGAAAGAAAACTCATGGATCTTGCACCATGATAACGCACCGTCTTACAAGGCTCATATTGTGAACACTTTTTTGACCAAAAAATCGACAAACATCATTGAACAACCACCGTTTCACCGAATTTGGCACTCTGTGAATTTTTCCTTTTCCCAAAACTTAAATCGGCACTCTGCCTACGCCACTTTCAGTCGATAGAGGCCATTAAGTAGAATTCGCTGAAGGAGCTGAAGAAGATCTCTTCAAACGCGTTTAAAAGGTGCTTTGATGACTATACTAATCGCGGGCATATGTGTATTGCTTCGAATGGAGCTTATTTTGAAGGCGACAAAATACATTTTGATGATTAAACAATTATTTTGCGTTTTATTGAAGAATTCCCGGTACTCTTTTGACAGAATGTATGTAAGATTATCATTTCAAAAAGAGGGGGGACATTTTGAGGAGAACCGACTACAACAGCTGTTTGATTTTGACATTAGAAATCTGACGCTGTTGCAGTATATAAACTCTATTTATTTTTTTATAATTCCATATTGTCCTTTAGGCAGCCAAAGTGGTGGCTAAAATAATTATAACAAAAAACACGGTCTAAATTATTCTTTTTTGTGTAATGCAACCTCATCCCATGAGAGAACTTAAACCATCTTTTAAACACATCACTTACAAAATAGCAGTTTATGGAAGGTCATTTTAATACCAACACAACACAGGCAACGCTGAACTTCATTCTTTGCTTAGAAGATATCCCGCTCGCTTCGATTGCCGAACTCTGCTACTTCTGCTCTTTCGTAGTCTAATACATATATTTGGTTTTCACATCTAGATGCAGTCAGTTTGGTTCTGCTAGATGTTACTAATTGCTTCTGCACGTAAGGTGGCATTGTTGTTGCCTCAAAGACATGGTTAATCGGCGCCCAACAAGGTACTGAACTTTATAGGTGCCATACACTGGCATCTTTCAACTTCAACTGCAGCAGTTACAATAATTAATGCACCCATGCAATCCTTCTTAGCATACTTGCAACATTTATTTAAACAAAGCATCTATATGTATGTAGATATATATGTAAATATGTCTATGTGTACGTTTATTACGCTTTTCTGCAGATTTAGCACTTTTTTACAAACGCATATACTTACATAACTACATATCTACACACATATAAGATTGTGTACTTTTGGCTGACTTCGGATGGCGACATTCGACAATAACAATTCTAGTGCAACTTGTGGCAATTGTTTACTCGTACTCTACTGTAAGCATCCACGGAGGCGTTGAATGCAACTCCTCCTATCCTTAGTAGCTTTTACTAATTCTCCCATAAATTTTGCCTCATGCAAAATTCAAATTGGGATTTTTTTAAATAAAAATGTATGAGTGAATGTGTTTTTTATATAAAAAGAACACAAATACGGTTGCATACATTGTAAACATGCAAATATTTATTTCAACCCGTATGTGTAAATCAGTTTCGCTGTTTTCGAAAGCGTTTCTTGCTCCACGCCGCCGTCTTCCTCATTGAAGTTGCAATTAATTCAACTCCTCTATCCGTGCACGCGCTCCGCTTTCGGTGTGGGAAGCTTGTTTACTTTGACGCTTTCAAGTTTCTTAGCTGGCAGCGCGCTGTTTGTTGCTCGAAATTGAGTTATATAGATGGAGGTATGTATGTATGCAGATTTTCTGTTTTACTTATGCACATATGAAATTATTTGCGAAAACAAATATAAAACGAATAAGAATTAAAAAATAAAAAAAAAAAACAATGGAAAAAATTTCAAAAAGCTTTTTCGGAAAATAATAAAAATAAAGTTATCGCAATCAAAACGCTTATATGGTGCAGAGGAAAATGACGACATAGACTACATTAGTCTACTCTACACTGAAAGTAATTTTACGTCAAACGAAGCGACAAAACGTTCATCTTCCGTGATTTAATTTTATTTTTTCACATTTTATTAAACATATTTTCAGTAAGGCGATCTACTTAAAATTACACATCATTATATTTGGATAATAAAGGTGGAGTTATTGCGTGTGAGGCGACATTTGAGGTACATATGTTTATTTTATCGATATAAAACTTAGCGTCGATTGGAGCAAGAGTATAGTGAAGATCCCTTATCCCACATGAACAGTATTTGGGTGGTGGGTGGTCAATTTCGTCAAAGTCAAATCAAAAATTTTATCGCCCTCATTTGGAAGGTAAACGATCATATCCAGAACATAAATTGTCATAGTTCACAATAATCACAGTTTCACCAAACACAGGAAAAGTATGCGCAGGGTTTATTCTAAGCAATTTGACGAATGAATAAACGTAGCTAAAAAAACTACATTCGAAAGTCTAGTCAACCGATTAATCTAAAGTAATAATGCCAATTATAGTTCATTTTCATAATCATGCATTTGCCGATGATTTGAAGTGTAGACCGAGTGAATCGCTGTTTTCATGTATTTGGCGTGTGTATCATTTGTTAGGTGTTTGTTTCAGCTTCTCTTTCAATTTTGGATGTGCGAATTGATTTTGTTCTACAAGTGCACAGCTCATAGCTTCATGCCGCCGCCAAACGGTTAGAAGTTTTTTCATGGCTAAGAGTCCAGCGCTATCTCACCATTCGAGCTATTATGTCGCAGTGGTCTTCGAACCCTTAACAAAAATGAGTGGCGCATTCGGCTATGCCAAGTGCTTTCCCTATTCAGAACGCATTTTGTAGAATAGTTATTTTGAGAATTCCAAATTAAACTTTTTGTCCCATAAGCTCCTGTGTTCCGTTTTTATTTTTGTTTTTGATTTTACTAAGCAGTCATTTTTATTTTATAAAAATCAATCAATTAACTGACACTTTGATCCTGATCGAAATCCTTCTCAATTCTAGACATTTTGGAAATATTGCCATTAGAAAAGATAACCATGAAGCTCATATCGATACGATTTTCATCTTAAGTAGCTGTCAATATATTATACTTTTCACCGGTTAAGGTAATTTTATTCTGCAAATTTGCAGAGTGTAGCCCACGAGAAGGTACATACATATGCAAATATGTGTGCAGATTATTTACATACGGTTTTATACAAATAAGAATAATGTAAATTAACCCTTTTTGCTTTTGCTCCATGAAATTTATTTTATATGGTGTGTACTTTTCCGTTGCTGTTGAATTTTAATGATCATTTCAAATGACACTCATGCGCTCCATACGCCCCAATTGACTGGCGCACTAAGTGCTTTGAGGCTATGTGAAACTTAAAAATAAAATCTTATTCATAGAAGTCAGAGCGTTGTTTGCTTTCTATGACTTTGTGCAAAACAACAAGAGAAGTTATCGTACCAATAATAAAGGTGACGGTTTTAGGATAACTTGTGAAAATGCAGTTGCTTTGCAATCACCGCTAAAAGCTGTCCTCACTATTTGGGGTTATAGTGGTTAATGCGACATGCTCCGTCTCACATTACTGCTTAAACCTACAATAATTCTGTCTATGATTGCTTCAAATGCATTTGGCTGCATTATATTTGTGGCCGGAGGCATTATCGTTACGATTTTGTAACAAACAAACTCAATTATCGTAAGCTGTAGCATATGACGCAGGGCAAGCAAAAAGTCATAAGACGTAACTACTTCTCGTAATATTAAGTAGAAATTTCTGTGGCAGAGGCATGCTGTTGATGCTGGCAACTAGCTTGGCTGTCGGCCAATCGGGGCTTAAATATTGTGTTGTGCATGAATTTCTTCTACATAAACACATATGTACATACCAAAATCACCTGCCTTTAGAGATATAACTCAGAAAGTGCACTTTGAACTTCTATGAACCATCGATTTCAAAGAGCGTTTCAATGTATGCAAGTGCACGTCAGGCCAAAATGTTGCATTCAGTAAAGAGAAGCCACCCACCACTGGTGCTCATAAGTTTGACGACTATGGCGCCAGATTGGCTGAAGAGTTTTTAGTTAGTTTTCTTCATACTTACATATCTTTTTCAGTAATTTCTTTGCCTCGAAAAGGTCATCTTACAATTCGTATCAATTTCGTTTCGCTTGTCGAGCACTTCGATTCCATTCCAAACACCTCCTCCCCACGCCTATCGCCAGTTAGCTGATTACATATACTCTTATATGTCTATGCCTGTTCCTCTCCACTGCCCCTTGCTCTGATCGTTTCCTCGGCTACTTTTTTGGTGCCTGTTTCTTTTTGCTGGTATAGCCAGCTTGCAACGCCTATTTGTGAGTGACGTAGCGGCAAGCGAATGCTTTTGGACTTGTTTCTCACTTCATTTACTTCTCTTAAGCCCCGAGCTAGTGCACCTAATCATGCCAAAGAAGTACGTGGGCGCCATTAAGTCACTGACAGAAAATCCCTCAATGTTGCATCTGTGTCATGCTTTAATATTCTTGTGAATAATTACACAAACTGTGAACTGCTGGGTGCTTAATTGACTTTTTAAACAGTGTCACTGAGGCCCCTCAAAGCATCGCCAGACTATCAAAAATTTCTAGTGCCTCACACTAATTTATATATATATTTACATTGACCGTGTTCGCGTGGCTGTTGCAACTGGCAGACGGCATATTATTAGACTTAGGCGGCTTGGCAGCCACACTACTTGCATCCTTTATCCACTTAACTTGCAGTACTGCTCCATGTTGGTCTCGGTGCTTTTAGATAATACCACCTATATCTTCAACTGTGTGTGTGTGTTTTTATTTGTATTTGGGTACGAGACGGCAGTTAGTAGAATTTAATTTGATAGTAAAATTAATTGCATGTTAATTTATTGCATATCAGTATCATACACCTACACATATACATATATACGAATTGGTCGATAAATGAGGCTTTGAATGCCACATTTAATCGTTTATTAAGCTCTTTTTGGAAAATAAACATTTTTTTTAATTTCTTAATTATAACATTTGGATTTACATAGCAATTAGAAAATATAGAGTGGAAAGCTGTTTAAAATTTTCAAAATCAAAAAGAATCCCTCCTGCAATTTTTGCAAATTCTCCCGATTATTATTTTTATTACTATTAGGATGCTGTGTACTGCGACCAAAATAGATATACTGTGCAAAGCCTGCTGAGGCACTCTATATTTTAAGGCTTTTTAAACATTTAAGCACATTCCGGAGTTAATCGTTCCATAATTTATATGGAGGCACGGCAGTACCCCCAAGGTGCTGTGGGCGTTTTCTGCCTAGTGCAATACATTTACAAATAATGTGTTATGATTTTTCAGCGTTCATTTCACGGAATCGGTAGATGGTGGTCTCAGGGACCAATTTATTTAAGTGGCATCTCAGACCAGTTAAAAGTATAAAGTTTTAGTTTAAAGTATTCTGCTGGGCGAGAGTAACTTATCAGAAATTTTTCTGTCCGGCGTTAGGAATTGATTTGCTTGTCACTGATCGATTTCGCCAGTGTGCAACGAACTTCTTCTCCTCCCACCTTTGGGAAGTTCTACGATGTGGCCCTTATTAAGTTCACAGAAAGGTTCAGGACCAATTAGGCATGTTTATGCTTTTTTAGCCGAATTATCAGTAATTTAATTTCCCTGATATCCCTCAAGCCCAGGAACCCAATTTAATAATACTCTGTTGAGGTTTCCTAGCATATTAAAAAGGTTCAGATAGGCATTTAACATTTTCCAGGTGATTACAGTTGATGGAAGGGTTTTCAAAATCGCCTGACTGTATGAAAATGTGTAACTGGGGGTTCCTATCATTTTACTACGGATACATTCCCTCACACATATCTCGATGGCATATATTTCTGCCTGAAAATTGTTGGGCAAAACCGCCGTACGGACATTAATGGGAGCTTAGAAGTTCCTGTAGAGAATGGGTTTGGGAGATAATGTATCGACCCTATAAAGAATAGGAGTATGTCGAAAGCCTTCTAACATCTTTAGCAATCCTTTCATATTTCCACTTTTTAGATCGGAGATGCCTTTTAATCTTAAGGCGCTCAAAGGTGCTTCTTTTGTAAGTAAAGAATTAAATTAGAAACGGTGGTATGCATAGGAGCACATCTAATGCGTCAGTTAGCCATGTTTTCATTGCTTATGTTGTACCGACGCGGATGAGGCGGTGCAATTTGTTGAGATCATTCACCGCCTTTCGTTGCTTAATTTTAGGTCACCATGCTGTGGAAGCGTAGGTTATAGGTTTAACAACTGTAGCGAATGTCCAATAAGTCAGTCTCAGATAGGGCATTGTTAAAAATAAAAAAAAAAATAATTGGCGCGTACACTTCTGTTAGGTGTTTGGCCGAGCTCCTCCTCCTATTTGTGGTGTGCGTCTTAATGTTGTTCCAAAACTGGAGGGACCTACAGTTTCAAGCCGACTCCGAACGGCAGATATTTTTATGAGGAGCTTTTTCATGGCAGAAATACACTCGGAGGTTTTCCATTGCCTGCCGTGGGGCGACCGCTATTAGAAAAATGTTTTTATTAATTTTGCTTTCACTGAGATTCGAACCAACGACCTATCAGTGAATTCCGAATGGTAATCACGCACCAACCCATTCGGCTGCGGCGGCCGCCGTATTGATAAAAAATATCTAAGTAAAAATTCAAGAAGGTACTCACCCCTTGCATTGATGTTTGTGCCGCCCCATATCCTGTGGTGGGCACTCGCATCACATCCATTCATCCAGCGGAGATGGTTTCCCTGGCAGTATTTTACTAGGTCTGTGTGGTGAAAACCTTTAAAAGTGTTGGAAAATCGCATTATAATTTTAATTGTTTCATTTGGCAAACTTTTTATGCTGAGCTGAGACTACATCTCATACACAGAGTTTGCCTCTATTAAAGTTGCATGCATGCCGCACAATACCTAAACACCATTTTACAAGGAGTGCGGTACAACTTGATCAACAGACTGACAATTATGGCTTAACAAGATACGATCGTAAACATAATGGCCATGTGAGACCACTTTCTCCAAATTGTAAAAAAAGGATTGAAATAAAATCGTGAAAACCAGATCTTAAACTCAATAGATATGTATTTTGTTGTTCTACTTGAAGATAAATTAAAATAAAACAAGAAAGTTGTTCAATTAATGTTTACGATATTACTTTGTATACCAGATCTTTTTTGTTGGCCATATATTTTAAATAACATGAGAGGTTATACTGCATTAAAAAACAAATACTTTTAATAAAGCAAAAATGAATATACAGGGTCCAGCGCTCGAAGTGTTACCCCACTTCTGTTAGTTGGCTAAATGACAGTACAGAGTATTGTTTACAAGAGCGCAGAAGCATTTTGCCGTGAGTAAATGTGAAAAAGGATATCAATAATGGATTTCAACATAAAAGTGTGATTGTATTATATTTGGCTGGAAAATAACAACCAGCGATTGTTCGTGAGCTCGCGCACCTTAAAGTAAATAAAGTTTTTGTTTATTATACCATTACGAGTACTCGTTACAATGATACAAAGTGAAGAAGCGACTTGAGTGAAATCCTCGACGAAGTGCTAATCAAATGGCGAGGATCGAGGCGCATGATCTCACACCAAAGCAGCAAGTCAGACTTGAGAGAATGAAGGAGCTGCTTCGCTTGGTCGAAAGCTGTCAATTTCCAAACATTGTGTTTTCTGGCAAAACATTTTTCAAATTGAGCAATTCGTAAACTCCCACAACGATAGGGTTTATTTGACCGACCGTTCATACGAGAATTTGAGTCATGGATTGGCCACCAGGAGACAGCTCACCCCACAGGTAATGGCATGGGTCGCTGTAACCGCAGATGGGTGCCCTCCAATCGTTTTCATTGAGCCTGGCGTCAAAGTAAATGCGAAATATTATCAGAAAAAATAAAAAAGGATGTTGCTTTGAAGCCGTGGGCAGACAAACATTTCGGTGGCAGACCATGGATGTTTCAACAGGGCTTGGCACTATCTCACAAAGCTCGAGTGAACCAAGAATGTATAAAAAACAACGTTCCGAACTTTATAACGTCCACATAATAGCTCTCAAAGTCACCACACGTGAATCCGATGGATTATCCTCTTTGGGCCATTATGGAGAGCAAGGTCTGAAATAAAAGATTCACAGTCTCGAGGCGCTGAAAAAATCCATTGTCCGCGAGTGGGCCAAGTCACATTCGGGCAGCTAGCGATTAGTTTCTGGACCGTCTCAAGGCCATAGTCAAGGCAATAGGTGGTAATATCGTGGTGGCACGCTTCGAGTGCCGGACCCTGTATAAAAGAAAACATAATAGAAAAACAATTTTTCCTCCTATGTAAAAACGCTTTCTTGATGAACTGTATGTAAATATGGTATATTGCGACGCCGAGTCTGAATGGAAATTTTCAAAGTTATTTCAAAGCTCATCGTTCTTCAGCCCTCGTTGATTTGTTCACTTCTTTGCGGCTGTTGGTGTAGTCGCTGCCTCTACCTTTGCCTCTATGGCAAATAACTGTTGCTGTATCTGTCACGCTGACTTAATGAGTTGTCAACAATTCATTAATTCACCCAACAATTTATACACAAATTCCTGCAAACACTCGAACGCAAATAATTACTAGCAAACATTTTGCATATATCTTCTACACATGCATATGTTTGTACGTGAGTGGGAGTACAGTAATGAAACAAATTTAGCCATGGTTATGTTTTAAGCGCACGAGATTTCACCTACATCTTTTTAAATTAGAAAAAATTGTTCATGCTCATTTAAACTCAAAACTCCTCTTTGATTGACGTCTTGTAAGCGACTCAAGTCCACTTTCTTTAAGGTTTTAACTTTATGCTTTATTTTATGTTTTTGCACGGCATAAAGAACGGTCGAGACTTTAAAAATGCGTGGAAACAAAATTCGTGCAAAAAATACATCCGACATATGGTATATTTGTGGATAATTTTCAAATCTTTAAAGAATATTGTAAGATAAAAAACTCTAAATATTTCCCAAAAATCCAGCGCAAGAGAATTAATTGTAGAGTACTTATCAAGCTAGATGTGACTTACAGATTAAGTTGAAATTTTAATGCACAGTTGGGCTTAGTTAATTCTAATTCTCGTACTCGAAAATTTATGACATTTTTATATCCCCTTTATTTATTACAGTCTGTTATATATTAACAATATGTAATTTTTATACATTTAGGGTCTATTATGTCTTTTATCAATGTTTTCTGCTTTGTTTTTGTAATTAAACTGTAAATCTTATAGTTAGATCAGTCGGTGTGAGTTGCTTTAATCTTGGAAATGGGGAAAACAGTGAGCAAAACCTTGACATTCAAATCAAACTTGGCGTGCGTTTTTAGTCTTGACTCTCCGGAACTCTTCCATTGGGACGATTGGGTTTTGGTTTCGATGTCATAACTATATAACCATGATTCTTCACCAGTTATGACCCTTTTGAGCAAATCTGAATCATGCTTTGTCATTCAACAATTCTTGAGCGAAGTCCATGCGACGTTGTTTTTGGTCAACATTTCCGAAAAGATTGCATGGCATGAGCCAACCGATTTGCCGACATTATCAGCAACTTTTATAATTGTGATTCGTCGATTTTTAATAACAATTTTCTACACTTTCTCAACATTTCCATCGGCTGTTGACGTGCTGGGGCGTCCAGAGCGAGCGTCGTCATTCACATCTTCTCGATCATCTGTAAAAAGCTTGCACCACTTGTAAACATTTCTTTGACTCAGTACTCGTACTCTCACCGTATGCGACTGTCAATATTTCAAGTGTTTTTGAGCACTTAATTCCATTTTTTACACAAAATTTGATGCAACTTCTTTGATCCAATTTTTTCGAGAGCAGAAAATCATCGAACACGCAAAACACTTGTCTTATTTATGCCTCTCACAAACAAACTAAACAGGCTATATTGAACATATCTTCGAGACGATAAATAATAATCGAAAGTCGAATGTACGTAGCCCGCGAAATTTGAAAATTGTAATTTTTTGAACACACATCGCCACCTCTGCATTACACTATGTTCGCCTTTCCTCAGTCCCTTTGATGGTAGCTAAATACATTCAAGGCACAAGCAACTATTAGCAATTAAGAATGCACAATAAATCATTTTTTCGTTTTAATTCTTTTTTACGGAAACCCTTTTAAAAAATCTTAACTTGAAAAATAAAATTTTCTCCTTCAAATATTTCTGAAAAGATATTGTGAACAAAAATAATAATGATTTCTATAAAAACTGGTAAAATTAAAAACCAAGCCAAATTTCCGCATTGCCCACAAAATTACTATGCTACTGTTTCGCTGATCTCGAAAGAGTTCTTCATCGCCTACAACTGGGTACACTTTAAAGACAGTAAACATACATTTTGTATTTCTTTAAACTGTTTGCCTTTTTGTGTACCTTTTTTTCTTACTGTCTTTCGTATGGAAAGAAACAAATACAGTCACAGCGCAGATGAAATGTAGTGCAGAGAGAGCGATATACCCTCAACACGTATTTTGCTGTTTACAGGTAATGCTGCGGTGGCGATTGATCCCAGCACATACTACATACTGGTTATTAACTTTACTTCGTAGGTAGTATGCACACATTTTCCAATAGTTCGTTAAATAACTTCTTTTTTATCTTTATTCCTTATGGTATACAAATCAGTTCTTAGCTTAAGACCATGTAGAAATGCATGCATCTCCGATGAATAACTTTAGGCTTTGGTCTAAGTTTTTTTACTGATTCACTAGCTTAGTTCGTTTGACTTCCTTTCTTTTTAGTTTGTACTTTCCGGCTTCAACAAAAATTGGCCTCCAATGTCGCTTACAACATCGCAACGCGAACAGCCGTTTTACTTTATTATCATTGCATTTGCCGACTTTTCATTCATATCATTTCGTTTTGTTGCATCTGTATTTTTTCTTTTACAGCGATTTCCTTCCGCTTTATTTTATTTTCCTGTACATTGTTTTTTGCAACTTTTTATCCGCAGCACAATAAAAATTTACTATTATGAAATAAACAAAAGGAAAAAACAAAAGTAGCTTTGAAACAGCAGCAGCAGTACCAATGCCTGTGGCGGTGACAGTGATGCAACAAATTTGTAAAGTGCCTTGCAGTACGCCACACGCACTGGGTGTTCCCTAGCCGCCGATTATCCAACGATTACCGCTCCCCAGTCGACAATGAACAGCAGTACATTTCCTCCTTCCTCATGTTTTTTAGAGTGGCAGCGCAACTTTTTGTATGAAAGTTGTAGTAATTGTTGTTGTGGGTATCGCAGTTCTTGTTGTTTGGTTACTGACGTTGAACGCTGATGTTTGTTGGATATTGGTAGCCGCAAAACGCAGCCAATTTGTATACAGTCGCCGCGGTTGCCAACGCCTCTGTTTGTTTTTATGACGTTGCAACCAATTCCTGGACACCATCCAAGGTCATATAGCATCACTGCGCCTCACTGCCTTGCCAGACGGCCATTAACGCCTCAGTTTGACTCTACTTGAAATGTGCGCAACCGAGAAGCTATGCTACACAGATGCGAACGTGTGCATTAAGGGCACTTGCAACAAGCTTAAAGTCGCATTGCCAAGTGAAAAAGTGCACAACTGTTGTGTGTGACAGGGCATTTGATCGTTGCCCGACAATATATGCCCGCTGTAATTAGTGATAAAACCATAGACGTCGGAGAGCAGACTAGTCGGGCAACATTCTATGCGTGTTGCGGCAGCTGAGAAGAGTACCAGCTCCACCACACCAGTGGGTAGGTTGTTCTGTGCTATAAAGTTGTTCCTAGTAAAGTTGTTGTGTTGTTACTGGCGATGACGATGATAATGCCTATTCGATGATGATGTAAAGGACGATAATGGTTTTGGCGTCGGTGGAGTTTCTGATGGCTTGTTGCAATTACATGATTCCATTTGCCAAGTGACAACAATAGAACTGCTCTAGCCAACTATCCAGGCCATTAGAACAACAAAACGGCTGGTCAATTGCACCCACACTTATTTATGTGTTGCAGCAATTGTGTTGCAAAATGATTATGTTTACTGCTCATTACTGCGGGGACCATATTTCTATATTTGTATGCCCTAGTGTACAAAGTTTTGTTGCATTTTACTATGACCTCTGGTGGGACCCAAGAATTTATATAAGGATATGTGATTTTATTAAAATATTACTACCGCATTTATGTATATATGTATGTATGTGTATATGTACATATGTATGAATGTATATGGCATGCTTATGGTATTCTATTAATTTATGGTATTCTTTAATTCAGCGGTTGTGTTTATTTATTTATGCCAAATGTATTCAGGTGGTTGCCATATTATTCAATAATATACTGTTATCGTCTTAGTTTTAATTAAGGGGTCAGGTACTACAAATCTATAAGAAAGTCTGGCAAAATAAATACGAATAATATTACTAGTGAAAGATATCCTTTCAGATGGTTATTTAAAGGTAAAAATCAAACAAGTGAAGGTAGAATAAGAAGCTCAGAATTTGTTGTTAAGCTTACGTCATTTCGGCAACTAATAGATTTAAATGCAAGCTAAGTAGCTACGTAACTGTAACGTAAAAGGGCATGAAACAAGGGCTTGAAGCGGACTAAGAAGTTTTTCATTATCTATTTATCCACCAGGCAGCTTTCGATTCACCAACCACCTAGGCAATCAGACGTTGTATATGATTTGGCAGAGCTGAACTATTTTCTTTTTAAAATCCTCCCGCCTGAAAGTATGCAAAATGATCTATTCCTGTCATGGGACCGGCCTTTTGATTACCTAATATACCGTATACAAGTGTTTGCTCCTTACCACGTCGGTAAACGCTTGCACGTGATGGGAATGGTCCAAAAAGCAGGTAACAGGTAACTGGGTGCCACATCAATTGAAAGAGAGGAATATCGAGAGACGTTTGGTTGCATGTGAGATGCTGCTTGAAGGGCAGAAATGGAAAGGTTTTCTGCATCGCATTGTCACTGACGATGAAAAATGGATCTATTATGATAACCCTTAGCATCATGCTCGTCTTAACGTATAGCGCAGAAGCTTGAACGATGACAGCATCCGATGAAGCGACGCTTGGAGTGTTTGAGAGAAAGATTCTGCGCAAGATTTTTGGACCTTTGCACGTTGGCAGCGGCGAATATCGCAGGCGATGGAACGATGAGCTGTATGAGCTTTATGATCACATAGACATAGCGCAGCGAATAAAGATCCATCGGCTATGCTGGTTGGGTCATGTCGTCCGAATGGATACAAACGCTCCGGCTCTGAAAATATTTGATGCGGTACCAGCTGGTGTTAGCAGAGGAAGAGGAAGGCCTCCTTTGCGTACGAAAGATTAGGTGGAGAAGGACTTGGCTTCACTTGGTGTGCCCAACTGGCGCCGGTTAGCACGAGAAAGAAACGATTGGCGCGCTTTGTTAAGCTCGGCCAAAATCGCGTAAGAGGTTATAACGCCAATTAAGAAGAAGAGGAAGCGTTGGAAGACCTCGAACATTTTCGAACAGCGAAAAAAAATATTCATGCTTCAAGGGTTATGTTGTGCATCTGGTGGGATTACAAGGATGTCATCTATCATGAATTCCTTAAACCATCTGGAACCATCACTGTCGACCGTTACTGACTGCAGCTAATGCGTTTGAATCGAGCTCTCAAAGAAAAACTACCGAAATGGGACGGTAGACATGAAAAACTGATTTTGCTGCATGGCAATGCCAGACCACACGTTGCTAAATCGATAAAGAAATATTTAGAGGGCCCCATTTGCCGTATTCACCAAACATTGGAGAGTGGTTTACTTCTTACTGGAGAGTGGTTCACTTCTTACGAGCGCCTCCCAAACTGGATCAATGAATGGATCAAGTCAAAAGAACTCGAAGTTTTCATCTGAGGAATCCGTATGCACATAAACTTTGGAAAAGGGGGGTGGGAAACTTATTCCTATACGCAATACATTTTTGGTTCGCTTTATTGTAAATAATATTACATATGAAAACTCATTAGTTCGTTTGAGAGAACAAAATTATTTATAAACTATAATAATTAATACCCTAAAAGTAATATTTTATCAAGGTTTCCACCAAGGAATAGTGTATGGATGGATATTTTTCTTTCAGTAGTCTGCCCGCCAGTGTGTTCAGAATTTTCTTTCAAAGAGTTCTCAGAGTGACAAGTCAGTGGCTTTCTTCCAAAATTTTTAAAAAGTAACACAATTTATGTTGGATTAGCTCAAATTGACTAGATGCCCAGCAGGTGTGATATCACACGATCTTAATAGCCAATCCATTGGTCCGAGCAAATCTATTGTTTCACGGGCTGTATGGCAAATAGCGCTGTCTTGTGGGAACCGTATGTTGTGGAGGTCACGGGCTTCAATTTCCTCCAATCTGATGACCCGTTATTTCCGAAAATAAAAAATTATGAAAAGCTGGTCAATATCTTTTACGAAAAGGCAAAAAGGAATGTATGTAATCCTCATCTACGGAAATCTTTTTTTAATAATATTTTTATTTAGTAACTAAAAATTATTTTCAGTGCTAGAAATCTTTATTTTGACCTTTACGTGCTCTATTGCGTGTCTGTTTGTATACTCCAACTGTCCAGTTCACATGGGTCAAACATGGCTGACGTACGACGCCATTTACAAAAATTATAAATCTCTCGATAGCGTGGTTAATTTTGCGCTGCCATCTATTTCGTAGATGTAACTATGGCATTTCACTTTAGTTCGTTCGTTTAGTTCCGCTCTAAATTAACCCATTATTTTTTTGTTTTAATTATATTAGTTTTAACTCAATGTAATTTTTGAATGTTCACAATTTTGAAACTTTTTGGTGTTGGCGGAATTCGCCAGAAACACTTGAATTTTCACCGTGTAAGAGGGTGCTCCCAAGCTACCCCATTGAAGGGCTTTGGCGCACATGTATTTGTAAGTGTGCATATATGTTTTGATGTATGTGTTCACGAAGGTGGTGCCGATGATAACTCACTTCCAATTTATATGAGCAGCAACCAAAGATTTGCGGCAGGAAAAACGCAAGACAACGAAAATTGTGGTGATAGCTGCAAATGACGTAGAATGAAAAAGAAGGAAATACTTACACTCTCCAAAATTAGTTCGTATTTTGTTATTTTAATGTTAAATTTAATAAAATTTAAAATAAACTAACTTGAACTTTATGAAATTAAAAAGAATTAAAAGAAAGGAATGCATTTAACAAAAAAAAAAAACTAAGCAGTAATAAATGACAGGCTTAGGCCATGGGTTCTTGATTTCCCCAAGTGAAAAACCTAACAGACTTACACATGCCCCACAAAGTCTGCGTTCACCCTAAAATAACTTTTAGGTGAATGAAACACACAACCTGATTTTATAATTTTTATAAATTTGTATACATTTCTATGTTTATTATATGTTTAAGTTGCAGAAACAAAAATAAATTTCAAGATTCCTCACATAAGTTTTTAGATAACGGTGAATAATGGCTGTAACAAGTAAATAAAGCGACCATAAAGTCTGCGTTCAGTCTTAAAGTCTAATACAAAAACATGATATGCTATATGCAAAAATTAAATCTAATATTTAGTTGGATATCCACGTTGCTTTAGGACTTCACTCAGCCTATTTGGCATTGAACTTACTAGTTTCTCTGTTTGCTCTGCTGTTATCTTCCTCCATTCTGCCTGCATGACACTCCTCTTTACTAGTAATCACTTGGTGATGAATTATTTTTTCCAATAGATCCCACAGATGCTCGATGGGGTTGAGATCTGGCGACTGTGGCGGTGTTTTAAGCTGTTTTGGGGCGTTGTACAAGAGCCAAAGCTTAACGATCTCGGCTGTGTGTTTGGGGTCGTTATCTTGTTGAACCCAAAATGTTCTTGATAAGCCGAGATTTTCTGCACTTTGCTGTAAATTCCATTTTAGTATGTTCAAGTATCCCCATTTATCCATCGTCGAATCAATAAATTCTAACTGACCCATTCCATTTGCCACCATGCAGCCCCAAACCATAACCCCGCCACCTCCGAGCTTAACCGTGCCAACAAGATTTTGCTTTTCAAGAGCAGTTCGAGGTTTCCAGTTTTCGCCAAACAATTTGACGGCCTTTTATTCCGAATATACAAAATTTACTTTCGTCTGAAAATATTACTTTTTTCCAGAACTCGGGAGGCTTATTTATGTACTCATTAGCAAACTGAATGCGTTTACGTCTGTCCACAAGAGAAATGAAAAGCTTTCATCGGGCGACTCTACTATGGTATCCAGCTTGACGTAGAACTTTTCTGGCAGTTTCAGCGCACATACTTTTTTTAAATGTTTGATTTATGTTTTCAACTAATTTTGAGGATGTAAACCGGGGGTTAACCTTTGCCAAGTTGATTATAGAACGCTCTACCCGGGTCGATATTGCTTTCGGACGCCCTGACCTGGGCTTAGATATAAAAACTCCAGTTTGCCGAAAATTTGTTACAACTCGCTGAATAGAGGAATGCGTTCTCCCAAAATATTTTCCAATATTTCGGAAACTTTTTCCGTCTTTCCACATTTTTATAACTATTTTCCTCTCAGAAACGCTTATTTCTTCTCCCTTTCCTTCCATGTTCTTTAATTATCTCCAGTTATAAATAAAATGTTCAACTAAGCTTTGTTAACATTCAGTTGAAGTAATGCGCAATCAAAAATTAATATAAATAAGGAAAAATATCTTAAAATTAACGGTATCATTAAAATAAACAGGCTGAACGCAGACTTTTTGGTGCCACATTTACATGATGCTTATTTTCCCGTTATCTAAAAAGTGAAGTGAAGAATCTTGTTTTTTTTGCCCTTAAAAGCTGGGAATGTAGTGAATAAACAAATTGTAAAGATTTCATTTTAATCTTAATATTCTATTTTGTTTTTAATAAATTTAAGAAGGCTATTCGGGTGAACGCAGACTTTGTGGGACATGTGTATATCGCCTCCGAGAACTACAAACAGAAGAAGAAGAAGAAAACATTTCCACAATCATTTTAATAGTTCCTCTTTGAGACAGAGCTCAAACTAATGAACTTCGGTTCACAAACTAGTCTGCTCTACTTTATATTTGCATGCTGCTAGGAAATTATTTTTAAACATTCATTTCTGTGTGAGACTAGAAGCAAGTCTCAAAGGCATAGAGTGTGATTTTCAAACTGCTATAAAAATGTATTCTTTAACATTTTGTGTATACAACTTAAAAGTAAGTATAAAAAAAAACAAATTATGTAAGACTGAGTAGCATTTAAACCTTTCGCTTTATTTTTAATTTCTAATAATGGATAGACGAAAACACTACAGCGAAGAAGAGCGTCAATCACAAAAAATCTTGGAAAAAGGTATTTGAGGTGTGCGTCTTGATGTTGTTCCACAAATGGAGGGACCACAGTTTTTAAGCCGCCTTCGAATAGCAAGTGGTTATTATGAAGAGCTTTTTCGTGGCAGAAATACACTTGAAGGCAGAAATACATTTTTTCTTTTTGATGGTCATGCACGGAGATTCGAGCCAACGCACGCCTGAAAGATAATGATGCGCCAACCTATTCGGCTACGGCGGCAGCGTCATTTGCGAAATCCACGAAGGAATCTTTTGTTGACAGCATGTTGCGGCACGCTTAAAATTTGCTAAAGAACACCTAATTTGACATGAGTAAAAATGGGGAAATATTTTGTGGACGGATGAACCATAGTGACTCTATTTGGAGGAACTGTCGGTATGGGGAAGTTTTTCTTATAGTGGTGTTGGACCAATGAACTGAGTAGGTGGATGTGGAAATTTTAGAAAATGTAATGTTGCCATACGCTGAATGGAATATGCCATTGAAGGGTTGTTCCAGCAAGATAACGACCCAAAGCACACAAGTAAATTTGCTAAGGAGTGGATTCGGGTCAAGGCAGTTGAGGTCATGTCGTGGCCTGCTCAGTCGCCTGGCCTCTACCCTATAGAAAATCGTAGACCATCAAATTCCACAGATCTATGGAACACGGGCCGTGAGGCATGGAAGCAAATCTTACTTAAAAGGTGACATGACATCATCGATTCCATGCCACGCAGATGCGCAGCAGTAATAAATCATCGTGGTTATTAAACTAAATATTAGGAAACCTAAAACAAATAACTAGAGATAATTTATTTTATTAAATAATAATAATTAAATAATTTTTTTATTTAGTATTTGATTGATTGAGTGTCGATTACTATTTTGAACTGTTACTTATTGAGGTTTTGTATTCAAATATTTATTTTTCTTAATATTAACAAAAAAATTTTCAGATGTGGAGATACTGCATGTAATGAACAATTTGTGCAAAAAAAATTCTGAAGAAAATTAAATTTTTTCAATAAATATTTGTTCTATGTGGAGGCCACTCCTATTATTTTGAACACAACTGTATGCACATATTCATAGTTAACCGAATATCGGTTTTTGTATGTATACGCATATACCATATTTTTAGCAATTCTCGCTCTGCAATGTGTTTCTTTTTTTATTGCAAGTTTGGCGTCTCATCAGGGTCATTTATCAGCTCGTGGTAGCGGCAGCTAGTTGCTCTCGAACTGTAACCGTTGGACGTGTATTTGTTGAAACACTTACTCGTACACTTGCCGAAAATGCTGTGCTTACTATAATTGTGCACAGATTGTTGTTTCCAGTAGTTGTTTTTGCCATTTCATTTTGTTTCATTTCCGGCAGCGTTTGCGCTTCATTTCTGTGCTGAGTTGCGTCGAATTGAATGAACGCTCATAAATTTTGCAACGCACTGCCACTTACCATTCGGGCGCACGTTTGCGTATGTTACTTGCCACCACAAATGCACATTAACACCGAAGCATATAAAGTCGTTGAGTTTGTTTGGTGCAAAGGTATACATTGCTGCCACTTGCCACCTGTCACCTGTTCATATAAAGGTAAGGAAGCAGAGGGCAAACCTGCCAGTTTTTTTTTTTTTATTGCTACAAAGGTTGTGGTGTGTAAAATTTACTCTCGGTATATGTATGTGGCAGGCGTATGTGGTGCATGCGGCAACTAACGAACTCAAGAAATTCTGTAGGGACGAACTGTATGTTGCCCGTTTAGCCGTCTACCCGGCTGCCCGGCTGTTTGGCAAGCGCGTCAGGTGTTCTTGTAATTATGTTCATCTTGGAAATTAAGTTTACGCTGTACGCATTGTTGCCTTTGCCATTTATACAGCCATGCCTTCGTGCTCCTTGCTGCACACACAAGTATTATGTACGTCTGTACATGGCTATATCTGTCAGACTTGGCATGACTTGTGCTTATATGAGTTGGCACCCATACACACTCATTACTCACAAAACTCACACAGTTCTTCATTCACCTGTGCATTTACGCTGAAGACTTTGTCAAAATTAATTAATTTAAGTTGTTGAATGGGCAAGCGAACGAAAGTGGCAGCTGAAATTCATACATTACGTTGGTGCTCGGCAAAAGTGAAGATGGTTCACATGCGTACACATACATACGTTATACACATATACGTTATACATAAGCGTTTTCCCCTTCATATAAAACATATTAATTGGAGAGAATCTAAATCGCAGCACACTCATACTGCCACAAAATACAACATATTGTTATAGCGAACTGCAACACCTGCTACGCCGCAACATAATTGGCCACCCATGGCGGATGCGCAACGTAAAGGAATGGAAAAGGCTCTGGTAATATTCATTTGATGGATGCTGAATGGCGCGCCTTTTTGCTGCATATTTATCTTTTTCCTTGGTTTCGTATGTAATTTTCATAGATACTTTGTATTTGAACACATACGATGCTTTCACTTAACCTGTTGCTGTAAAAATAGCCGGCAATTTTCTAGTTTTATTTTATTTCACTAGGAGTGTTCCGATGTAGGATACCAATTGATAAAAAAGGGTTTTTGTTAAACGGTCTCCGCTTAATGATTTTGAAATCTAATCTAGCGCCGGCACTCTTTATGGGTGTACTCTTCCTATTTACGGCGTGCGTTTGATGTTGCTCGAGCCGTAGAACTAGGCACCGTTTTTTAAAAGGGTGTAAAATTGCTCGTTTATGCTAATGATATACAAGTATAGTAGATGTCTTCGGCTTGAACGCTATACTTTGATATCTTTACCAATTCTAGATAAAGAAAAAATAATATTGCTGAATCAGAACAAAATCAAGTACCGTCATTGGAACACCTGTCATCTGCAATATCACACATAGCGGCTGAAACAATCACTATATTATATACCCCGACGTAACTAAAGCTTTGACAAGGTAAGCCACTCTGGTTGCTCTATAAATTAAAAATAGGGCTACCTTTTGACTTTTACCTGTTGCTTAGGAGTTACATCCACAACAATGACGCATGTTCAGGCATCCAACCTACGAACGCGTCCATTCGCCAAGGCAGTTTCTTAGGGCCAACGTTGCAATCAAAAAACAGCATGATCGCAAGATTTGCGGATGACACAGCCCTAATGGTATCTCATAAAGATACAAAACTCGCAAAACAAAATTTACAAAATGCGTTAAATATGCCATAAAACAGGTTCAAAAAATAGATCTTCGAAATTAACATAGATAAAATAAGACCAGTAAACTACACAAATCGAAGGACTACCGCGCGGCAAATTTTCTAATCTGAATATTATTGATGAAAATGGGTATAGCCATGTCGGCTATCATTATTATAAGTATAGTTGCCATTAAACGAGTTTACATTACCCATCGTGATAAACCTGCCACCTTTCCCATCCAAGATACGTTTTCATTTAATCTACCAAGTTTTTTTAATTATGCGTTTAAAATCAATATAGTGTAAAATCAATATAATATCATATAAAAAGTATAACCACATTTGCATATATACATACACAATGCTCCTAAACATAAAACAAAGGTTGCACATTCGCTCTCAATTGCCTGCTTTAATACATCTGTGACATCATCTTTACGGCAAATCTTTAAGACAAATGCTTCAAACGCCTTGTTGACTGCTTCTGGAACCGCACACGCGTTGGCTCAATTGCCCAATTGCCTTCCGATTGGAAAACTTACAAAAACGAATCAAATATAACAGTCAAAAAAGTAAAAGGCACGAAGACAGTGGTGAATAAATCCAGCCAAAGTTAGGAAAATTCCCTTGTGAGTGCTAGCAATCACGTGGATTACAACGCACAGCGGTCTACCGTGAGCGCGCTGCGACGCACCGTGGGAGATTATGGCCATAAATTAAAAAAATAAAGTATTAGTAAAATCATTGTTTTTACCACAACCGACATACATAAAAAAGTTTGAAAATTGCTTACTTTAAGCGGAACAGGCAGCAAAAAGTTGATCTTTATTTATGAAATATGAAGAATAAATCACATTAAAATTGGAAAACATTCGCATTAAATTTAAAAAAATAATATCCCTTAATTTTTAATATAGGATGGTCCCAAGTAATCAGCATCAATATTCGCTTGCACGCTTTTTTGTTTACGAAATGATTATACGTGCAGCTGAAGAGAATATTCAGTTGTTGGGCAGGTAGAGAGAGAGCGAGTGGACATAGTTTTGAGTCGTTTTCAGCAAAACTCAGACAATTTCTTTATTTTATGTACGCAGAGTAATCCCGTCCATTTTAGTTTAGGGGTTTTTGAGATACAAACATTTGCACAAAGATGGCCTGGGCGAGGCCTGTTCGAAAGAATATTTCTGCATCAGACTTATATTTCAGAGATGTATTTGTATATCAAAGTAGAGCATTGTAGCTGTAATAGTTGTGAAAAAAATGGCAACATTTGTGAGTAACATGAGAGGTGAACGTATTTTCTTTTCGTAATTTCTTTATAAACACGGTTTTACTAATCCTATTCAGGAAAGCTTATATCCTAAATTTGAAGCTCCTAGCTCAGTTTTTGCATTTATGGCCAACTTTTGTAACACGCTCCCACTGTGCAACGTACCATATACCTACTCGTATACTCACTTGAACCTTCCTTTTCACTTTCACGATTGCCGATTTACCTTTATACTGTGAATGTATTTTCAATTTCCGCATCCGTTGATTTTTGCCGCTCTGTGTTGCTGTTCATCAATCTTTCCATGCATCCAAAGTATAAAAAACTAAAAGTGGTGTTTCTGCTTCGCCACTTCTATGGTGACTGTTAGCCGGCTTTGACGACTGGGTCGTTGGATTATGCAACGATTGCCGCAGGCCAGTAAGCTAAAAATCAGATGAAAAAAATAATGAAGAAAACCAGCGGCTTCTCGCTTACTTTTGGATGAATTTAACTGAATTTTCTTTAAATCTGTATCGGTTTTTCAAAATCGAAATTTTGTTCAACTAAAATTGACTATTGACTAAAATTAACTACTTTAAAGATCTTCTGCCAAACGGAGGAAAGGATTTTACTGAAAAAAAAAAAACCAAATTTTAACATTTCTGTACCATTATTGTGACCTGTTTCAGGAAAATGTGACAATAAGACAACAGAAGAGAAAACACTAGTTACAAATTTTAATGATGACAAATCAGAAAAATATTTATTTACTTAGTGAAGTGCAGCAATATTCAGTGCTTGCGCTGGCTGGGCTAAATTGAGCGTATGGATGCAGAAGCTCCAGCAAAGAGGGTGTTCGGATGGCAAGTTAGAGGACAAAGACGTAGAGGAAGACCCTGCCTCCGTTAGAAGGCATCGCTTGGTGTAACAAATTGGAGAAGGCGCGCGCAAAGCCGACTTTAATCCGGTAACGGGTTGTAGTCCTTGATCAGACCATATATGTAAGTAAGTAAGTAAGTAAAGAAGAGACAAAGAGAAATAGGTGGGGACAGAGGTTATTATAACACATAAATGGATTTTTACATAACTAAGTTCTGATTACCATAGGGAATATGCCATTTCCGCTTCCAACTCTGATCTGGCATTTATTTATTTGTTTATTCTGAAATCTATAAACAATCGTTCTTACTGACTGCTTACTACAAAAGTACAGGACGTTTACAAAAAAAAAATTTGTTAAATTACAATTGTTCTTACAAAAAAATCATGATCGAAAAGTTAAATTGCAACTCACAGCTTATTTGAGCAGGAAAACATAGTTTAGATAATTTAGATTTCACTGAATTTATGAATATAGCGAGCAATATCAGCGTTGCAGTCATAATTTGTTCTGAACCTATTCAAATGGAACTCAATTTTAACCATGGAAAGATACATAATCGAGCAACGCGTTAAAGTTATTCAGGCTTATTATGAAAACGGGCGTTCAAATCAAAATGCATATCGCGCACTTCATCTTCAGTGATGAGGCACGTTTTCACCTCAGTGCATTCGTCAATAAGCAGAATTGCCGCATTTGGGTGAATGATAATCCAAGAGTGATTGTCAAAAAACCAATGCACTCACAAAGAGTGACTGTTTGGTTCGGTTTATGAGCCGGCGGCATCATTGGACCGTATTTTTTCCAAAATGAGGTCGGTCAGGCAGTTACTGTGAATAGTGTTCGCTATCGTGAGATGATTACAAACTTTTTATGGCCCGAATATATATGTGGATGTGGACGACATGTGGTTTCAACAGGACGGTGCCAGTTATCACACAGCTAAGGAAACAATGGCTCTTTTGCGCGAAAAATTTGATGGCCGATTAATCTCACATTGCGGCGATGTCAATTGGCCGCCAAGATCATGTGATTTGACACCGTTGGACTTCTTTCTTTGGGGTTATTTGAAAGAAAAGGTGTACGTCGATAAGCCAGCAACAATTCAAGAGCTAAAGTATTGAGCCATACCAATATTATCATAATAAAGAGAAATTACAATAATTTCTTAAAAAAATTGTATTTTATTCAAAATCAACACCGGTCCTTGAAACTTAATCACCCTTTATAATAAATCCGCCGTAGCCGAATGCGTTGGTGCCTGACTACGTAGGTTCGAATCCACGTGAAACACCAAAAAGAAGAAAAAGGTTTTTTTAATAGCGGTCGCCCCGCGGCAGGCAATGACAAAGCTCCGAGTGTGTTTCTGCCATGAAAAAGCTCCTCATAAAAAACCATTTGCCGTTCGGAGTAGGCTAAAACTGTAGGTCTCTCCATTTCTGGAACAATTCCAAGACACACGTTCCAATAGAAGGAGCTCGGTCAAACACCCAAAAAGGGTGTAAGCGCCAATTATAGGGTGAAGTCCCAAATAAGCACGGGTTACGTTATTCATAACAACAGCTGGATTTGTGTTTTCTTTGAGCGTAAATGTAATATAGGTATTTACATTTTGGTGTATTCACTTTAATTCGCCTGTTGCTCAGCCACTCATCTGCAAGCTCTAAGTGGTTTTATAAGACTGTTGAGGCCTCTTTTGGGCATTTGCTTGTATAGATAACCCCGGTATCCCCTGAGAATATTGAAGTTAACCCATTTCTACTAATGGATATATCGCATATAAAAAAAATCTAAAACGTTGGACTAACGTTGGACACTTATGTAATAAATTCGTTTACTCATACCGTAAAGTGTCAGTCAAGGAGATACGACCTGAATATGCTGTGGAAATTTTAAGGTTGTTATGTGGTAGTTTTATGGCGTGCCAAACTCTGTCAAAGGCAAGGCAGTAAAATGATTGGTCTCAGACTCCGTGTATATATATTATATATATAGCTCGCCGTTGTATCGTTTGTTGGTTGTTTTGGCGGATCTACTCCTCCAATTTGTGACTTGCTGTTGTTCGAGAAATGGAGGACCCACAGTTTTAAGCAGCCTGCGAATGGTAGCTTGTTTTTTATGAGAAGTTTTTTCATGACAAACACACTCGGAGGTTTCCCATTTACTGCCGAGTGACGGGCGCTGTCAAAAAACATGTTTCTGTGTTTCGTATAAACATAGTCTTCGCACCGAAATTATGGAGCCAAATTGAGAGAGAACGTAGGGATACTACGTGAAATAGTTATAAGGAATATCGTGGGTACGGTTCACTCTACATGGATGAATGAATGCACACTAATTCCGCCAATCCGCGGATAAGTAGCTTGCCAATTCCCACGTGGAGAATTCCTCTTAGTTCGTGGGGGCTTAGTTCCCATGGGGATTGGTAAAATGAGATTTAATCCCTATTGCTTTTATTGGTTTTATGAGTTGCCTGAGCTGAATGAGCCAGCGTCGCAGTCACGTCAGATTTAGCGTGCCGCAGTTTTTGAAGAAAGACTCTAAGCAGAGAGAGCCAAACACGACATGCACAGAGAGCCAAACACGAAAAAGCAATTGCTCGGTTGTATTGGTGTGTGTTTGTGCGCCATATTTGTCCATGGCGCTGTCAAGCAAATGTTGGCTTTAGAAAATCTAGTACACGTCGAATTGGTTTAAGTTGGCCGCGTCGTGATGTGCTAAGCAATAGCTAAGAAAAGGTAGGGCACAAAACACAAGAGTCGAGCGACTACAAGCGATAGATGGTGAAGAGAAGCAAACGTTTACTGACAGGTGATAAAGCAATCAAGCACTTTGCATCTAAAGTGTTGCATGCAGCACTAACACCAACAAGAAAAGTGAATTTCCGGCTTAGGCGGTTAGGTAACGCTTATGCTAGGGCTCTTCTTCTTCTTGCCAAATGTTTAATTATAATTTTTAATCACTTTCCAGCTTGAGGTCATATTTGCTTGCTGTCTCGTGTGTTATGGAGACAAAATTTTATTACGTACCATCCAACCATCCTTTATGTCGCGCCGTTGGTATAGCAAAATAAGAAACACACATTCTACGTGTGTGCGGAAATCGAGTTGATGCAATTTACCTAGCTTCTTTCTGTCTGTTGAACACCTCATAACTCCCCGATAAACACGCGCGCACATGTTAACCCGAGCAGTTGACAAAAATTGCTAGTTGTCGCCGCGAGCGGTGCATGCATCACCTTCTCTTTATTCGCGTATATGTATAGATATAGTGCGCGGATGCTTATGCTGATATGCTTAAGTGGAAGCGATTTTGTACAGGATGATATTTTTAAATTACAGAAACAACTACATCACAAAGCCAAACACGATTACAAGAACAGCAATATTTTAATAATGTCAGACCTCAGGCAGTTTAGGGGCATCAATGTCGGCATAGAAATTGAATTTTTCACGCGTCGCGCGCATAACTTTTGGTGTTGTAAGGCATGTGGCATGTGGCGTGTGGTAGATGGTGCCCGACAGGGTTATCTGTGGGGTGGCGGAGATTCAGTATATTTCAAAAATGTCGTCACTCAAATCTTTCTAATTGCATCGAATGTGGCAGCTTGTGAGTAAGTGAATGACGGATGGAATTGGCTGAAATGACTGAAAGACTGACTAGCAACTTGAGTGACTCTACCGAAAGATGCGCTGAATGACCATGGCTGCTACAAGTGGCGGAGCACACATTCTCACACCCTTAACGTCTATTTGCTAAAAAGGAATTTTTATGAATTACTCGCTTTTGCTTGATCTTGGCGATGAGAATGCAACCTAATGCAACGGCTAATGCTGTCATGTGGCACATGTTGCTTTACAAATAGTATGAGGATGCATATGTATGTCGAGTGTGATGTACAACTATTTTTATAACACTTTCGCGCTTAAGTGAATTCACTCGCTGCCCAAGTTTTAAATCATAAAATTTTATTTCGATTTTTCTTTGGCAAGTTTCCCATTGTGTTGCGTGCAACATAAGCACATCGAACACAAAATGTGGCAAAGATGAATGGTGCACGAATTAATTTAATTTTATTGCAATTTCAGCACAAATTAATTTCAAATTCCTTTAGAGGAATGAACACTCCCAAAAAGTGAAAATCAAATCGAAATGGAATTTTATGTGCAACATGTGAACTTGCCATGTGCCCAAAAACTCGGAGTTCAGTATTGAAAGTAATAAAGAGTCTCAGTCGAATACTTTTCATAAAAATAATAAATATAATATAAACAGGGACCGCGACTGTAATAAGGATTTTCCATTAAAATACTTTCAAATTCTTATTTTCCAGCTTTTTAGCAAAAAGTCGAACTAAACCGAACTTTGGCCCATTTCAACAATGTTTAATTCAAACCAAATCGAATCGAACATTTTCAAATATACAAAAAATAGGCAAATGTCTTACAGTTTAAGCAATTATTTAATTTTATTAATTTATTTATTGCATCAAAAGTAACAATAAAATGTGCAATGAAATTTTGCAATGAAAAAGGAGCGCAAGTTGCCAAGGCTCTAAATATTTTGATTAATTAGTAGAAGTTTCATATGAAGTATTTATAAGTATTTATACACAAATATGCACTTCAAGTTTATGCAACAAAATTTTTGTTTATTATTTAGAAGTGAGTAGCCGCCGTTGCTAGCTGTGGCCAGCTTATTGATTCTGTTCATATCTCCAGATGATAATGGTAGCTTCTATTTCTACATATTTTAGAATTTTTCGAACAGAATTTGAAGTTTTAGGCGCATACATGCAAGCTTACAGCTTGTGTTGCCATTTGCTTTTACTTTTACTGTATTTGTGAATAAATTTTAACTAGATGAAAACTACTGAGTAAAATATTAGTTAAAATTTTCCGCAAGTCCCACATTCCGCCAACTCTTTTGCTTATCTATGTAGTTGTGAAAAGCGATAATGTATAAAATTTAGAATTTAGCGATGCAGTATAGTATGGTGTAATTATTTAATAGATACAACTTAATAATTTTTTTAAGTACAGTGATGTAGAAGACATGACTTGTAGACTCTTGTGGATAAGGGGTTGCCAGATCCAAATTAACATTCAAAAAAATATCTAGACGTGACAATCAAAACCGCCGGATTTTTTGGATGAAAAAGTAAAAAATGTACATTTTTATTATGTTTGTAAATATGTTTCATATAAAACATTTGGTTTCCTGTTCTTAAATAAATATCACAAAACCAAGTTATTCGTTAAAAAAGGAAGTTAATTTTTGAATTACAGTTACTATCAGAGTTTAGTCTGTGAGAAGTGCCGATTTTATTAAATCGAGATCTCTTTAATGGAGTTGTAACTACATTCATAACTATTTCACAGCGCTGTTTAAAAATATTTTCAATCCCGAAGGGTAAACGAAAAATGGAGCGACGAATGTGGCATCGGGCAAAGTGTCAAATCAGCAACGATTTGCTCAAAACATAGAAAACAGAGAGGGTAGCATTAAACAACCACTTACCTTACAAATAATACTTACATAATTCTTATTCTCTTCGCTATTTTAATTTTTTGATTTCCATTTTTTCTGTTCGTCCGAACAGATTTTTGAAAATCTAGATTCTGTACATGAAGTAAAATATCTTTGTAGCCCAGTGAAACACCGCCTAGATGGCAAGATTACTTCTAGCACTGAACAGTTCATCACTAGCTACGTTGAAAAGCTTGAAACCTTTATTGAGAAATATTACTAATTTAAAACTGTTTTAGTTTTTGAAGTAAGGAAATGTTCTGCAATTTTTAACCGAGCTCGGACCTAAACCGAACTGAATTTTTCTGTTCGGTATTCAAACAAGATTTGTGTTGTCAACTTACTCTCACCCTCTGGGTAAAGTTTGGAAGGAAAATTAGTGTGATTTGTCTCGGTTCAGTTCACTACAATTAGCGTTTTTAGTCTGCACTCCTAATTGGTTGCACTTAGGGTTAACAAAACGCAGAGACTTTTCTCAAATTGAGTTTTGTAGGCTTCCAAGTCAATATATTCGGTACAGAATAGGCCCTTGACGTTTATACTTGGGCAAAATGATGCAGCCTGAAAACCACAGTCTAACTGCCACCTTAGTCGAGAAGCTCCATCATGAAATCAAGAATTTCGTATTAGCAGTCGCCCCCTCTTGCCATCTAACCTATCTACCATGTGCTGTCCTCTAATTCTACCGGTAGAGGAAGCTTTACTAAGCGAGTCGATGGATTTTCGCTCACTTTAAAGTATCCTTTAACTTTTTTGTTCTGCCAGCAATGCGTCAAAAAAAAGACTGGCATTTAAATTTTAAAGACAATATTAACAGGCCTTTAAATATTTTGCCCTTAGAGTTTTATAAGCGCTTGAGATATTGAAAATGCGTTTATTGCCACGATAAAGTGGCTTGTAAAGTTATAGGTGGTTTATGCCGAATGATAAATAAGTATTTACCCATCCAAATGCTCTACTTTAATGCTAATAAAATGTTGCATAAAGAATTTAAATGCCGGAAGCAGCTCTGTAATCTTCGAAAAATTTATTAATTCGAACAACATTTTGAGCGCTTTCGTATCAATCCACGCTTTTCACAACTTCTCCGATCCCCTCGGGGAATCGGGATAGTATGTTGTCTTAAATCCCAGGGCGTTGTTCCTGCATATAAATTTACAAAAATTTGTAACGGAGAAAAGGTCCCAACATGCCAATTCGTTTTGACATTCAACCTTTACAAGGTCCCAGTTGACACTGATATCGCTTGGTACTGAGTAGAAGAATATTTCTCAACACCAACTGCTCGGTCACACTATCAAAAGATGCAACAACATACCCACTTGTGAGAATTGCAATATGCCCCCACACAACCCCGAATTATGTCAACGTACCATGTGTGCAAATTGTCTCGGCTCTCATTCAGCTTCTGACAAACGCTGCCCTTTATATTTGCCGCAAAACCAAAAACTTGAATAAGTGTAATTATAAAGAAGCTAAACGTCTGTAAAAAATCCATAATCCCACACCCATTAACTCAAAGCAATCTTATGCATCGGTGCTAGCTCCGCACAACCGCAAACAAGTATACTCAACTAAAACTCTATCTCTATTTCTAACTGTTCAAACAGCTCTGACGACCCATCAATTCCATCATAAACCAATCATAAGTCTTACTCTAACGGGTCCAATAAATCATTCGACTTGATAAAAAATACCAATAACAACTACAACCCAACAGATCTGCAAGCTCCCTTCTCTTCCTTTATTTTTTTATACAATTCTCTTCCTCTCACTACTTATGACTCTATTGCAAATTCAAACCTCTCATCTCTTTCCAAAATATAGTTAATACACACACGGTAACTCTCCAATCTCTTTCGATACGTAACTGTATCAATTCAACACCCAACTGATCTTTACTCATTAAAGAACACAACATTGCTACTGCATGCTCTTCAAAAAACGCCACATCTCTTTCATCCAACAGAAAAACAATTTCTTACAACCATCTCTTATGAGCACTTCGAATGTGTAGATTCAAATCTAAGCAACACAGTGACTACAGAAACTTATACAGGCATCCTCAACAATAACCTGAATAGTACAATAGGTACCATTATAAATATCCTTAACGATTCTTAATATTTTTCAATGGAAAGAGAAGGAATATTTTAGAAGCTTTGATCAAAGACCGTAGGCCCCACTTAATTTGCATCCAAGAAACACACTTGAGGCATAACTCTACACCATACCCTCTCAAACAATACTCAACTTATTTTCACAACTTCTCCCACTTCAATCATGCTAAGCAAGGTTGTGTACTACTAGTCCGTAAAAGCATCCCACATAAATTCAAATCCATTAACTCTAATCTGTCAGTAGTGGCAGTTAAAATTAATCTAAAAACTCCCTTAACTGTTTTTTCTCTATATATCTCTCCAGCCCAAGCTTTCCCATTCAGATTTAATTCAGTTATTATCTAACACTACTACCCCTGCTATTCTCTGTGGAGATTTCAATAGCTGGAGTCCACTATGGGGCTCGCCAATGGCCAACCGTAGAGGCACTATAGTCGAAGACTTTATACTTCATTCCAATTTAGCAATTCTAAACAACAATAGCCCAATTCACTTTTCTACACACAAAACCTTTACGCACATATACCTAACCATATGTTCCCCGCAACTACATCCGCCTGCCTCATGGTTAACCTTTGATGATTTGCACAACAGCGATCATTTCCCCATAAACTCTATGCCCCCAAACTCTTCTTGCTTGAACTAAACCAAAAAAATATAACACATCAAAGGCTAACTGGAATAAGTATCAATAAATTTTGCTTACATGCTATATAACTATCATAATCTATAACTATAACAATCAAGTGGCCACCTTTATTAGCAATCACAAACTGCGATCTTTTTCTGGGTTTGTCAACATCTTGTCAAGCATTTCGGGTTTTATAGCGTCGATTTCGGTTGTTTCAGTGTGAAGCGGTGGATGGTTAAAACTGTACTGAATTGTCGTATCGAAAACATGTATGTTGAAGTCGATCGGTTGGTAAATGACAAAGTTATTCAGCGTTAACATACCGACATAAAAGATGTCGTACCCTGTAGCATTATTCCCCAAAGTTTTAAAATAGCTGTCTTTGTTCCCATAGCAAAGCCTAACAAAGATCCTGGTTCAATTGCTAATTACAGGCCGGTTTCCCCTATTTCGTGTGTCAGTATAGCTTTGGAAAAGATAATATCGATAAGGCTAATGTGGTTTCTGAGGGAAAAACATAAAATATCTCCATTTCAAACTCGATTTAAACCTGGTATAAGCGTTCTAAATCATCATCACCATCACATCTCGAAAAATATATCCTCGAGAAACCACACTTCTATTCTTTCCATTGATTTCAATAAAGCTTTCGACAAAATTGGTTGTCACGTTGTATTAAAAAAGTTACAAGAATGGAAGCTGGGCCCGAAGATTTCTAACTTCATTAAGTTCTTCCTCAGCAACAGAAAATTCCGGTGTAAAATTATAATGTTTTATCACCAATAATTTCGTTAGAGAATTGTATCCCCAAATAGTTACCTCTCTCAGTTACACTATTTCTGATAGGATTCGATGATGTAAGTCGATTACTTAGCCACCAACATAACGTAAAGCATTGCCTCTATGCCGACGACTTATACATACATATTTTGCAGTCACGAAAACACCACAAAAATCCAAGATACTTTCAGTAGCGCTCTAAAAGCCATCGAAACTTAGAGTGAATACTCCGGTGCTGGAATTTCATCAGAGAAATGCAAGCATCTACATATTTGCAAAAAGCATAGCTGTAAGCCCTTTAATATAAGCCGCATAAATTGTAAAATTCCAAAGTAACTACTCTAAATATACTCGGTGTTATATTTGACAACAAACATAGTTTTAAGGCCCACTATACTAATTTAAGAAATGTACAAACTACCAGGCTTAATATGATTAAATACCTAAGCTCAAACAAAAGCTTCGCACACACATAGACTCTTCTTAGTGTCAGCAGGCTCACGGTAGAGAGCAAAATCGATTACGGACTACAAATATATCGTAAATGCAGCAAAGACACCCTTAACAAGATCAAGGCGTCTGTTAACTTGGCAGTAAGGTGAAGCCTTAGAGCGTTCAGATCCACACCAGTAAAAAATCTTTTAGCTGAAGGTGGCTTTCTATCAATTGAAGACGGCATACAATATCTACGCAGTCGCATTGTTTACAAACTATTTTGCACCAGTGAACGTATTCTACATCAAGAAATTCAGCTTATTAAACCAAGGAAAACTTGCATGTCACATAACTCAGCACTATGCGAAATGAAAGAATTAGCGTCTGATTTGAATATGGACGCACATCCAATGAAGATCCCTGCCACCAAATTTCCACCATGGGCACTTAAAAGAAATGTGTTTGTGAATGAATTAGCTCTGCTGCGTAAAGAAATAACAAATAACTCGACTTACCAGACACTTTTTTATAGCGTAGCAAATCCAAAAACAGTAATGGCGACTCTGTAACCTGTGGTCTCCTCCCTAACTATGCAACCATATTTGACGCGGACTGCAGGGTATATTATCAGCTTTGACTGTGACTAAAGGCATCAACAAAAATACGGTTATATGCACTGACAGTACTGCCGATCCTCTGTACCGATTACAGCAACTACTCATTAGTCTGTCCCCAAAAGTAGAACTCATGAGGGTGCCTAGCCATGCAGGTATTACAGGTAACGAACAAGCCGACAAAACGTGCTTTAAAATTGTGACTCTACTCAAAAATATATTCTCTAAAGCTATGGGTTCACGGCAAGAATGTAATTGGTCCACTTATAAACACCAATAAAAGAAGTACATCTTCATGGGAACGGGATCATCTTACCAACAAACACATAAACCTGGATGAATAAATGTTTTACACGCCTAAGGTTAGGCCAATGCCTTCTAACACATGAACAGCTTTTAAAGAATACTCAACCAGCATTATGTATCTACTTTCTGCAAAACATCTGATCTAAGTGTACACCATATTTTGCTAAGTTGTACCGCTATCTCCCATCTATGCACCCAATATTTTGTAAATAAGAACCCGATTGAAATTCTCTCCAATGCAACAGAAACCAACGTAAAACTCATTTTTAACTTTTTAAAAGATTTGAACATGGCGTCCAATTTAAAATATTATAATATATAAAAATAGTATGTAAATACGTATAAGTATATAATATATAATACAATAAGTAATACTAATTATTTCACGTAATGACTTGGCTGACCGGGGCTAGCTAGTGCTGTAAACATATTAATTTATAATTTTAATTAAAATTTAATACAAAATAAATAAATAAGTAAATATTTTTTGTGCTTACTTAAGGCTTAAAAAAAGAAGCCTTGCACAGTATTATTAACGTACAGCGACAACAAATTCGCAGAAAAAAGTTCCGTTATGTTTGGTTTTGTTTATATGCATTGTCTACTCATAAATTACTTAGACTCAGTTTCGTGGCAAACTTCGCTTGTTGACAATGGAGTGGGGAGTTAAGGAAAATCGCATTGCAGTGATTGCATTACAAAAGTGTGGTAAAAGGCCAAGTGAGATTTAAGAAATTCTGAAAAAACTGAAAATGTTTGTTTACCGCACGATGAATTGTTTTTCCAAAACGTCTAAAGTGGCAACAGAAAAAGCCATAAATAAACCAATGCAGCCATAAAAGCCGTTCGAGAAAGGATGCGTAGAAATTCCCTTATACATAAATATGTATATATAAGTAATTGGCGTGTACATATGTATATTCCTCGTACACCCCTTTGGGTGTTTGGCCGAAAAATGTTGTTCTAAGGGTTTAGCGTGGCCACCATCCAGCCACCATATTGGCCGTCTGGAAGTTCAGATCTGAATCTATTGGACTACAGTTTGTAGTCAGAGTTGGAGAAAATGGCCTGTCTAAGAACTCACAGAAATTTGGAGAGTCTCAAACAATCCTTGGATCGAGCAGCGACGTCGAATGGTGACCATTTTGAATGAAAATTTAAAATTTGTTTTCTTAATATTTATACGATTAAATAAAACTAACTTCATTAAACAAAATATTATGATCTCATACCTATTACGAAAGGTTGTTTCAGCGTCAATGCGATGATAGTAAATTAAGTAATGACTTTTATACTACTTACTATACATGCAAAAGTAGCATTGGTTTACAGATATAATTATGAAAGCTTTGGTAAAAGCCACGATTCTTTTGTTTTCAATTTATCCAGTATAACGCACCTCCTCTATCTAGTTATATATAACACCCTTCTTGGGTGTATGGCCGAGCTCCCCCTCCTATTTGTGGTGTGCGTCTTGTTGTTGTTCCACAAACAGCTATCTAGTTAGGTTGGTAGAATATTCCGGTTATGCATTAGGATAATTTTTACGCCCACCTTACCGCGACTCAATTGCTGGATTATTATAAACATTCGACAAGCTCGTAACATCTGTGAAAGAATATTGAAGTGCTTAAGGGGGCAGATACCTGTAAACGGCCATATTTTCCTTATTTTCATTAAAACTATTTAAAATGAAGAAATCAAAATATTTTTCTCAAAATTGGCATACAGATTATTTATACATTAAAATAATATAAACATTTTTTTTTTATTTTAATCATTTAAAATGGCGGATGTACACTCAATTCTTCCAGAAAGGTCGCAGAGGGGCTTCTCAATCGGCGGGCATTGTAGCATCGGTGTCAGTGACCTGAATACAAAAAACCAAAAATTATTTTGTTTATTAATGTCATAATTTCTATATGAATTAAAAAAAAAACAAAAAAAAGAACTTCGGGGAATAAAATGCTTCAAAACGAAAACTGAATTTTGGGGCGAATTTTCCTACTATTTTTGCTTCGGAAAAATTATTTTTAATTTTTATTTTTAGAAAATTTTTCAAAAACGTGTAAATTCACACAGGAAGTAATATCATTTCAGAGAGATCGGTCAATAACTTTTCAAGTTATCGTGTACGCGAATTCGAAAAATATAGTTTTGAGAAAAACGCGTCTAAAGTTTGAATACAACGTAACTATACCTCTCCCAGCGCTCGAGCGCAAAGAATAGAGTCGTCACGGTTGACGATCTATACCTACATAAAATAAGAAATACTTAAATTTACGTTTTAAAAATTTTTTTGACATATTCTTAAAGGACTATTTTAAAATTTTATGAAAAAAAAAAAAATTGTTTCGAAATTTTACAGGTATCTGTTCCCTTAAAAGGCATTTTGACTTTTTTCTAATATTGTCAGGTGTATGTATAGTACATGTCGATAATGATGGACACTTTTGTTGATCAGGTAATCGTTGATGGACCTGTTTAAAATAACAGCAGTTTTGAAACTGCAGCGAAAAACATCAGACGCGATTATATTTCAAGTGTTTTCTGCAATTTTTGAGTAACTTTGCGTAACTGCGCTTCCCCATTTCAAAATGGATTTTACGTTTATCTTTCCGCTGAACTGCAAGCGTTCGGGTCGTCGATCTCAATATTCAATAGCTGCACTTTGAATTCCTTGATTATTTCTCTGTGCTAAATATTATATTTGCATTTGTTAAAAACAAAGTAAGTACAAATAGTCCAATCTGTGTTTAGCTCAAAACTAGTATCTCTGACGACCTGCAATGATGCTCCGCTTAAGCTAGCCATGAAGTTATTTGTGAACGTGACCCTGCCTTTTAAACAAACAAATACTATTGCAAATGTAAATTCAATTGAAGTAATAAAACTGAAATTTAAATAGATTTACGCGTTCTCAAGCTGTCTTACAAAAACATAGCCCAGATTGTTACAGATAAATGGATTGTGTATGCATTCCAATTGAACTATCATAAATTTTAACATCAAATAGCTGAGTGAATGAACTGCACTTATGCACCAGAAGGAGCAAAGACGGCCAGCAGAGTTGTTAGTCATAAAAGTAATAAGCCCTTTGAAATAACTTAAGCGGCAGAGGAACGTTTATTGGTCTACGTGCCTGGCATGCGGGAGCATGCGCTGCTGATGCGCATATCCCTGTAGTAAACATCAGTGTTTCCTGGTTATGTAAACCAATTGGGTGACGATTTCAATCATCTAAGCAAATGATTAACGATGTCTGTTTGTGATTATGTAGGGTTGCATTACCTCAGAGATAGTAACATATAAAATTGTCGGAGAAATAAAATAATAACTTAAAACAAGGCCTCATAATTGGTATAGCAGTAGAGTCACAACTATCGGTTTATATCGTTTTTTGAAGAGCTTGAAAACTGAAAATGATAATATGTACAAACAGAAATATTGACGAAAACATTTTGTTTTTGTTATAAACTGGTAAATAATTTCATGGCATTTATTTTTTTAATATGATATCCGGCATATATCTGCACAGCTACGAGTTGCATGGACCATTTGGACCAATAAATCCCATAAAATATTGCAATAAATCGTTTGTAATGCGCGCTGTATGTCAAGTTGCACCGTTTTGTTTTAACCAATCGTCGACCAAACGTATCTAATTAACTCTTGGAACTCTAACGGTGTTTCCTTCCTCATTTCGAAAGAAATAAAGACTGATGATGCAGATTTATTTTTTCAAAGTAAATTCCTACAATTTGGAAGCCTTGTTCTGGCGTTGAACTAATCAATATTAGTTACCAAACCTTCCTGAATAGGAATGTCCACACAGTTTGCCATTCTTAGCAAACATAGCCATCGATGTCGATAGTTCTCATGTAGCTAGAAAAACACCCTGTACTAGCTTAGGGAAATTCAAAAGTGCGGAGTATTGACTTAAATTCTCTAGCAGCGCCTAGTGGTGTTAGTTGATTGCTCTGCTGGGTATTGCTGCTAATAGCTGCATACATATACCTATGCATACGTATGAGCACACGTATTTTTTGTTAGAGGAGCATACGTATTTTGGTAGTGAATCGGTTTTTATTTAACTTTGTATTTGAATGAACAAGAGGATGAGCAACTGCGCCTGTGAAACGTTTACTCTTGCAATGATTGAAGTCTGTATGTGTGAGTATGCACTTGCAGTAGTCCATACGTCTGAACACCTAAAGATACATTCAGGCGTACGAACAAAATCATTGCCTCGAGTACCATCCACCTGATATTGCTCGCATTCTGACAGTTTGTTGGTGTTGCATACCCGAAGTTCGGATTGATGGAAGTTGTTGAACTACTTCCATTGTTTGTTGTTGAAGCTGATAATTTCATTTCAGTGAGTGAGTGAATGATGTCAAACGGCACGTTTATTTATTCGCAACGGCAACATTGAAAGTGTGAGTTTTAAATTAAATTAATGATTCATTCACACCTTTTCCCATAAATGAGGCTACGAAAATATTTATTTATCTGAGACTCATTTCCACATAAATTTTATTTAATTTTTGTATTGTCCGGTTTAATAATAAATACTCTTTCAGGTTACACTATTTTTATTCAAAATACGGCTCTACAAATACAAATATATTTGAAAAATCACATCATTTGATGGCTACCATGACAAAGTCTTAAGGTAAAATCCGGCAAACAGTCGTTTGAGGAAAGCCTAATTGTTGACAACGCCGAGATATCGATGTTGAAGGTTGTTCAGCATCACTTTGCACTACAACAGAATATTCTCAACAGATCGTCCAGTTTTTGGTCTGCCAGTCCTACAGTCGACTTATTCGGACAATCATTTCCTTCGAAAAAATCACGAATTTTGCGATATGTTGCTTAAAGCTCGACAGTTTTCATAATGAGTTTCAATAATTTTGACGCGTTGTTCTATAGTGTAAAATTGTACAACTGCCTACTTAATAAATGCCAAAGATGACATAAAAGGATATCGTCTAGGAACTATTCACTACTGACATCTAAGCGTTACTTTTAAAAGGTCCTTTACAAGAGAAAACAAAATTTTCAATGGTATTAAACGAACAAATTGAGAAACAAGTGAAATAGAACAAAATATAGCAGTTTGCATGATTTGATTTACAGGATATTAAATGATTTTGCTTATGAAGTAAGAAGTTTACAGCTCCTCCGAACAATACTAAGTACAAAAGTGATGTCATATTTATTAGAATCTATGATTTTGCTTGACATTGTGCAACAACCGCAACCATCTAGGACTTTGAAAGTGTTCCTTTTCTGAAAGTGTTCCTATCCAGTAAAAAACACTCGACGGATTTGCAAAGTAACCTCGAATTTTTTTTACGGCCTACTAATTTTGCCTGTCCAGGCCTAAGTTGTTTTCAAAAAAGTGGGAAGAATGTTAAAGAGTAAAATTTCAGGGGAATCAGCGTAGTAGAACATTTTAACCCGCCAGTTTCCACCTAATGGTGTTGTCCAGTATTTCAAGAAATCCCTCAAAAAATTTATTTGGAAAGCCGAATGGGTTTGTGCGTGACTACTATTCGGTGGTGCACGGTGAAAATCTTCCTATTTAGTGCACTATGCCCAACTCTGCAGCGGCTGTCATGGTGCGTGACCACCATTCGGCAGTGCGTAGGTTCGATTTCCTTGCATAAAATACCAAATGATAGTAAAAGTTTTTCCTAATAGCGTTCGCCCCTTAGCAGGCATAGGTAATTCTGTGAGAGTATATCTACCAAGAAAAAGCTTCTCATAAAATCCATCTACATTTGGAGGCAAACTGAAGGTCTTTCCAGAATTAGAATTTGTCAGGGAAAATGGTTCTAGTTCATTGTGCAAAGACTGTATTCACTTTCTACGGTATTTGCCATCTGCGTGTTTTCTTACACGTATATTTTTAGACAAGAGCTACAATAATTTTTATTTTCACTTAAAATTAGCCAAAGTACGTGCTCGACGGCATTATTAGCAGCCTGACTTCCTGTTATTCAAATTGCTTTTATTGAAAAAATTTAAAAGAAAAAGTGTCAAACACCAAACTCAATTTCAATATCTACAGCTTTCTATATCAAATATACAAACGTACGTAGACATACATACACACATTTACATTTACATTTACGTACAAAGTCCTGTTCTGATGTTCGTCACTCTTGTTCGTTACTTTGAGACAATCAAAGGACAAATTGTTGGTATGGACAGCAGCAGCCTGGTGGTAACAAAGGAAGAGCCTGCCACCACCAAAATGGGCACTGCATACATATGCATGTATGTATGTATGTATGTACAAATAAATATGTATTCTTTTCCGGCTTGTAGCCGATGATGCAGGGCAGCTGCTGTTTTGGATGGCTTGTTGCTGTTTGCCGAACGACTTAAATCTGCAAATTGTTTATGGAAGCGCACGTTCGATTCGCCAATGCTACTGAAAGCTGCCAAGAGCTGAATTTAAGGATATGACCGGAAGTGCCGTTTAGTCTGGATTGGGGGGATAAGGTTAATGCAAAGAGGTGATATGTCAGCGTGAGGATTTGATGTTTGTTGATATTTACTTGGGCCTGTAAAAAAGAATATTTATATGTATGTATGTTTGTACGTACTCACTGTATATGTGCACATGTATTTACGTATTGCAAATATGTACACTTGCCACTTGGTTCAGTGTGTTTGCTCAGCCGTTTGGATAAGTGTCAATAATGTCACTGTATGTACGTATGTATAGTATATGTATGCACGAATTTGTTTGTGTTTTGACACTAATGAGACTACCAGTGGCTGCTGTGACAAAAACTGCTACATTGTGCTTCAGTCGTTGCTGTCAACAGGTGGTACCAGTGCCAGCTCATGCCAGTTGCCCTCCAATTATGAGCACTTCAACTCAAAATTCGAGTCTCATTGACAGCATTGGCACACACACACACACACACACACTCGAATATTGCGCTGCAAGTGGACATACGCACACACATCACAAAATGCCATTCACCAATACGTACACACATACTTCTATATAGCAAAGAAGACGGTACTCCTGCTGTGCTACTGAGCGGATGGGTAATTATTTTGTAGCTCCAGCTTAAGTTTCCTGCCTGCAAATATTTATTCATATGTACGTGTATGCATTCTGTGCATGCAATACATGTGTTTGTAGGCACTATTTACGTTATTTTCCACGCCCACTTTCACATATTTAATATGCAATTTCGGCGCAATTACTTCGAAATCATTGATTTTAAATTTTCCTATAGTTACATTGCACTCCAATAAGGAAAAATAAATTTATTATTGACAACTCCACACCTACATTTTATTTTTGAAATTAAATTTAAGAGCCTTAAACCAAATACGAACTCTATTGCATTGCAAATCGAAGCTATTTGTCGAGAATAGGTCCATTTGCATATTTTATTGCATCGTATTTAAACAAAATATCTATCTATCCCTTTAAAAGAAGATATACATATTTGAATAAATATATGCAACATATATAGCATATGCATACATACATACGTGCATTGGTGACTTGCTCCGTTTTGATAAAAATAGTTAAATTTTGACACACATTCAAATTTCTAAACTAACGAAGCACGACAATCTTTATAAAAGCGATTTCTTTTTATCAACTGTGAATGTTTTGTTTGCCCCTCGGCAGGCAATGGCAAACCTCCGAAGGTATTTCTGCCATGAAAAAGCTCCTCATAAAAATATCTGGCGTTCGGAGTTGGCTTGAAGCTGTAGGTCCCTCCATTTGTGGAACAACATCAAGACGCACACCACAAATAGAAGGAGGAGCTCGGCCAAACACCCAAAAAGGGTGTACGCGCTAATTATATATATATAATATATATATATATGTGTATGTTATATTTTGTGAAAATAAATCTGCTTTTTTTCTTCTTTATTGGTGCGAAAAGAATGGAAAAGAAATCGCTCGACAGAGAGTTGCCTTGTCTGAAACCTCATTTTGTTTGGTATCAAACATCGGGTAATCACATCCCATTATCATAGCATATAATGGTGATTGTCCTTCAGCAGGTAATATCAAATTTACTCACAATAAACCCACGCCAGAAATCGTAGTAGAGCTTCTGCGACTTTAAATCATTAAATTATTAAAAACATTATCCGGAGTCAGCATTGAACTGAGACGATATCAAGATGCACAACACAGATTGGAAGGAGTTTTGGCCTAAGCACCTTCCAAGGATGGATTTCTTCATCTTATTTTTAATACGACAATGGGACAACAGCTCCCTATGCTATTGGCTGAAAAGGATTTTCTACTCTCCTTAAGATTTTATTGGAAATCTTTATTATGATTTATCGACAACTTCTTCACTAATCGAATATCGTTCGCTTTACCCCGTCTCTTGGCGGCTGCCTAGCTCTACCAGGGGTTTGAACTTGGCCACTTTATCTCAGACACTTTAGTCTATTTTATTTCCACGGTCAGTATCATATAGTACATGGAGTCTATGCGTTACCGGTATCTGCTGTATTCATAAAATATTTTTACGTTAAGACGCGTTTTTCTTATACATAAATATGTCGTATGTAGATTTTGATTTTCTGATATGGCCCGGGAATCGTCTCTGATGAAACTCAGATGTTTTTATTTTTATCAACTTTTGCATTCAGATCACTTAAAAAAGATGTAAAATTGTATATTATATTGGGCTATAAGCTCTTCTTATTGAAGCTCGAATTGTTGCTCAAACATACATACCTCCTTTGCACCATAGTCAAGAACGTTGCATAGTTGCGTTGAGTATCTTCTCGAAAGACTATGTTTTGTTTAAGGAGAGGCAGTTAAGGGACGATAGCTGAAGTATAGGGCCAGCCATCTATCGTTACTGATTTGAACTAGGTATTATTTGAAGAATGGTATCACTTAGCTGTCATCTGATTTGACAGAAAATTAGTTTTATTCTTAAGCTGAACGAAAATGGTTGTGTATACCCTCAAAGAACGCTGGGGAATATTGCGACATTACTTTGAAAATCATGATAATGTTGCAGAATGTGTACGAAAATTACGTGCGGCAATGGGAAGAAGAAAAACACCGAATGAAGCGTATGTGCGTTACTTTGCGTTTGGCGGCCTCGGAGCTGCGATTTGACACCGTTGGATTATTATCTTTGGGGTGCCGTCAAAGACCAGTGTTATGGCAACAAACCAGCAACAATTGATGCACTGAAGTCCAACATACGCGATGTCATAGCTGAAATACAGCCGCATACAATCGAAAATGTGTTGAAAAATTGGACCGATCGTATGGGATGGTGCATGGCTAGCCGAGGCAGCCATATGAATGAAGTTGTGTTCCATCATTAACCGGAAAGATTGTGCTTCAAAATAAAAAAAACAGTTTGGAAAAATATTGAATAGTTTCTTTTTTATAGCGTTTTTAATTCCGTAAAGTTATATGGCGGACCCTATATTACCTGAGCCTCTCTGTTAACTTATTTGAGCGTGATAGCTTGTCAGGTCTGTTAGGACACACCAGTGCGGAGCGAATGCATTTGTTGTTGACGTGTCGATGCATTTATTAAGCCTTGTGGGAGCCCCGAAGTGTTGTTTGATAGTTATCGTGTATTATATAGCGCCATATGTATTCCATGTAGCGCCCGCATTAAATGTGTTATTTCATAGGCCCTTTGAGAGTTGCAGAGATCAGCTCAGCAAATTAAATGATAAACAAAGCCGCAATTTGCAGTATGGGACCATCTGGGTGGCATGAACCGCTTTCATATGAGTCTTCAAAGCAGACTCTTGCGGGATAAGCATGTAATTGGGAACTTTACATTCAGCGTTTGACCAAAAAGAATTTATTAACCCATTAGGCAGATGTAAGTATATTCAATAAACGTATAAACGTTTGATAGTCCAGGATTCATCTTTTTTTTTAATTTTCCAAGTTAGTTTAAAATATTAGAAAAATAGTGTCTTAGAGGGGCTAAATACCGGCAACACCATCACATAGATGGTTAGTGAGGTTAACTGAAATGAAAGAAAATACAAATTCCATGCTTATGGTTGCTTTTCCTTACTGAAATCAGTTTTTTTCAAATACCTTTGCAACGTAAGGCACATATGAAGATGAATTGCTTAAACCATTAGAATTATTACAATATGCAAGGTACGAGTGCGTAAAAAAAAAAAGTGACTGGCTTTGAGGAGGTGACCAAATGGAGGGAAAACCAACATTTCGTTTTATTCACACATACACCTGTATATATTATTTAAACGTTCTAACACATAAAAAGTATAGCTGCCAGAAGTAGATCGCCATCGGCAGCTGCCCGATTTTAATTCTGCCTTTCAATATTGGTGTTGTTGTTTGAATTGGTTGAATAAATCCATTAATTTCTGATGTAGCCATGTTTAAATGCAGTGAAATGGAATGATTTTCCATTCTAGAAATGCGAACCGTAAAGCAGCAGACACTTTTCCGCAAAGTGGGTAGTAGAGCCAAAACCAAAGTTGGGATTTTATTAGAATTAAAACAAAGAACTGACGACGAAACATATCTCGCAATTCTTTTATATTCCCCTTCTATCCTTTTGATTTATTGTATTGAAATTATACGGAGGGAGGCGGGGCTAATACAATTTCTTATGTTGGTTATTGGGCGCGGCGTAAACCAACCTTTAAGTTTCAAACTCTTCCTGGCTGCCGGTAATATCGAATGCGTAAGGTTAATGTGATGACCATCAAAATCTCTTTTACTATTTTGCTATCCTTCTTTACTCAAGAAACATACGTTGTTGGCCTTGAATATATCATTACTTTTTTCCATAAATGTTTACTTTATTGTTTTTGCGCTATTTATATGGTATATTTCATGCTGTTGTCCCCTATTCGTCCACTTTATTTATGTTGCCACGTAAATTGATACGAATTTATGCGAATCATTGCTCAAATGACTGAATTGACCCAAAATGGCGGACGATTTGTGTAGTAATTGAATCACTTTTTAACCACAAGAAATCTGGCAGCAGCAACCAAAGACTACAATAACAAAAAAAATAACAAAAAAAAAAAATACAGCAATAATGGCCGTACTACAGCAGTCAAAAGTCACTAACTGACTTCGACGGTTTTGTAGCGGAGCTGAACGGGTTGGCAGTTATAAAAGGGTTACGGGTCGCCGGTCCTCAATGACTTTTAATACCTATAATTGCCAAAACTTAATGCGAAGGGCCATCGTTGCCGTTGCTGAGTTTCAAGTCTCATCAAAATTAAAATTAAGACATGAAGACGCAGCCACAATTATTAAACACGGTCCGTTGTCGCAACCAGCCAAATGGTACGATGCTCAGCTGTTTGCTCTTTCCTTCCGTATTGCTGCTGCCGCTACCAGTACAGTACCATCGATTTGCTGGCACTTCACGAACACTCGCACTTAGTTGTTGAAACCACTTGGCTGTACACTGATGGCCTCTGTGGATTTATTTAATTCACTTGCGTCAAATCAAAGTGGATTTTATAGAGTTATGCGTGTGTATAATGCTGCTGCTGATGATTTTGTTGCAAGGCATTGTCTGTGATTAATCAATACTGATAACTCTCACCAATCAGCACTCCATGGAGTTTTCCCCTCCATTTCAATTAGGCAAGCAGAAAAGGCAGGGAATATGCTGGTGGGACCTTTTGTATATTTTACTCAACTTCAATTTCCTCCTCCATCTATTCTTTTTCATTTGACTTTGCTTTGACCTGCATAATCCGAATTTCCTGACTGAATTAATTCATCAATTGCAAATTTATTTGTTATATACCTTGAATGTATATTTCTTATAAATTTCAGTTAAAATGCTAAAAAAATTATAATAAATTAATTTAATTTGATCATAAATTCTACAGTTACATTTGTAAGCTGTTTTTTAATTAAATACTTTTTCGAGTAGTATATTTTTTTTTTTTCAAAATTAATTTAGATATACATAGGCTTACAGTTTAAAAATTTAAAATGTGATACCACACAAGCAATGTGAGATTCAAAAAGTACGTGTTTTATTTTCAAATGTTTTATGTTTAGAATTCGCGAAATTCGAAAAGTTCAGAGTGACCCATAAAAATCCTTTAAAATAGAAATTATATCAAAGACATGCTTATAAAGGGTTTTCCAATAAAAGGTGTTATTTTGATATTCAAAGAAAAATGCTATTTTTTTAATATAAATGATCGGATGTTCATTTTATTATAAAGAGGAAGGTATGCCGTTAATAGTGGAAAACAACATCAGGCAAATGACCTCCACGACCACGCTTATAGGACCATATTCTTTTCGTGAAAGTTTCCGTATTGCAAAGTGGCTGCCCTATGTCCTGGGCTGTTGGCGTAGACCTTCTCTTTCATGTGGCCCTAAAGAAAAAAGCCACAAGGTGTTAAATCACAAGATCTCGGTGGCCAATTGTGTGGCACGTAGCGCCGTCTTGTTGAAAAAAACGTTGTCCAGAACAATACGATCCAATTCCGGCCATAAAAAATCGTTAACCATCTCTCGATAGCGCAATCCATTCACCTGTAACACCTGGAAAACCCTTTTTATTAGTTCTAGGGATTGCTTCAATTTGTTGACTGGCCCGGTCAACTCAGTTACGTGATATCTTGTAACTACTGCGCCAGAGTCGATTTCTGATTAAGTTCCTAAAACGTGAAAAACGCTATAGTGAAAATATTGAAAATTGGTGTGCAAACCGTTAACCGGCTCTCAGCGAATTTTACAGAATCATCTTATGGGCTGACGTAACAAGGGATGTGCTTGCAACAAAAAAAAATTAGATTGTGTTGGTGATAATAAAAAAAATCAACACAATAGCGCTTCGTTGCCGTCTGAACAACGACTGATTGGATGAGTGTGTGAAGTGTCAGCGTTTCAAATGTTAGCAGGTTTTGTTTTTAATTTTCCGGCAAGTTTCCAAAAAATAAGTATAAGAACGAAATACCCTCTTTATAGAGCGTAAACAGCCCAGATGCACTGGAATACAAAATAAAACATTTATTGCACGAAATAAAGCGTTAAAATTATTTGTTGTGTTTTAGTGTTACTTTTAGTTCCTATTCTTTTTACACAAAACAGTTGGGGGAGTATTCCACACCCCTGATCCCAGCAGAGGTAGCCATAAGCTACGATAGTTAATATCTTTCTAATTTTTTTTGCATGGTTTTATTTACTGAGTCGCTTAAAGTTGTTATATCTTAATCTAATTTAACTGCTTCTTTGGCTGTTGAATGGTCTTCTTTTGATCTACGTATTTGCATTTAACTCGGGGCGATCTCTCACCCATTTGAAGCTGAAAAAATAATGGAAACTCGTAGCCCTATCTACCCTTTTACAACATTTCAAAGGCGAATGCTGTTTGCACAAATTGTGCGTTTAATGAGAACACCATCAACTCCAGAAATACATATAAATAAACAAATAATTGGCCATTATACTTCTGTTAGGTGCTTGGCCGAGATCCTCCTCCTATTTGCGACGTGAGTCTTGACGTTGTTCCACAGTTTTAAGCCGACTCCGAAAGGCAAATGGTTTTTATGAAGAGATTTTTCATGGCAGAAATATACTAGGATGTTTGCCATTGCCCGCCGAAGGGCGACAGTTATAAGATATTTTTTTTATTATTTGATGTTTATGCACGGAGATTCGAACCTACGCAGTTGCGAATGGTAGTCACGCACTAACTCATTCAGCTACGGCGGCCGCAGGGTCTCTTTTTGATTTCATTATAAGTCGAAATCTCCTTATTTGGAACAAGGGCAACATCAAACGGTTGGGAGGAAGTTCTTGATATCACCCTCTCGACTAATTCGTCTGCCATTAGGGTTTCTCAGAGAAATTCCTTTTTGGATCACAGGTTGATCCTTTTCGATATCAATTTCGCACGGAAAACCATATCACCCCTGAGTTACCCTAAAAGAACCGTCTGGTCTCTGTTCAATAGGGTTTTCAGTAATAAATTAGACAGGCGAACTTTTTCCTACTCATCCACTCATCCCGTGAAGGATTCTGCCAGGCTAAGCAAGATCCTTTCGGGAGACCACTCCTGCAGAACTCTTGTAAAAATGGAGGATGGGGAGTGAGCAGAAGAGTCTTTGACTATCCTGGTAAATAATCACTTTCCGGAAAATTCTATTAACCCATGTTACACTGTCGACACGAGTCGACAGGTAGGGGTGCTTGATGTTTCCCTGGAATCTATTCTGTCAGTTGACAGAATCACGTGGACAAGAAATAGTTTTTCTTCTTTTAAATCTCCTGGCTCTGACGATATCTTGCTTGTGATGCTTCAGAAAACCAGTACCTCGGTGGTCCCTGTCCTGCAAGAAATCTACTTGGCGTGTATTGCTCTTAATCACGTCCCCGCCAACTGGAAGCAAATGGGGATTGTTTTCATACCCAAGGCAGGGAGGAGGGGTCACGACTCGGCCAAGGACCTTAGGCCTATAAGTCTTACCTCATTTATCCTAAAAGTATTTGAAAGATTGATTGATTATCATATCCAAGAGCACATCAAATCCACATTATCTCCAGCGCAACACGCTTACCTGAAAGGGATATCCACGGAATATGCCTTACACGAAGTCGTAGGGACTGTGGAAAAATCTCTGGAAGGCAAACAATTAACTTTGGCGGGCTTTCTAGATATAGAGGGTGTTTTTAATAACATCAGGGCAGAGTCAATTGTAACTTCGTTAGATAGACTAGAGGTGGAAAGACCTATCTGTCTCTGGATTTCATCCCTGCTTGGCTGCAGGAAAGTTAATGCAGTCGCAAGAGGGGCTAAAGTCACTAGATTCGTTCACAGGGGGACGCCTCAGGGTGGTATCCTTTTGCCCCTACTTTGGCTGGTAGCTATTGATGAAGTTCTGATAATGCTAAATAAGGGTGGAGTTAAGGTAGTAGCATACGCCGATGACTTGGTCCTGATGGTATCGGGACCGTTACCCTCAGTCATGGCTGAGATTTTGGAAAGTTCACTAGCTGTACTCAGTCGCTGGGCTGCCACTTGTGGCCTCCGGGTCAACTCTGACAAAACGGAGCTGGTGTTACTTACCAGAAAATATAAATCCCCACACTTTCGACTTCCCAAATTAAACAACCACGTTCTCCGGCTTTCAGCGGAAGTTAGGTGTCTTGGAGTGATACTTGACCCCAAACTCCATTGGAAGCTACACATTGAAAATCGGGTAAAAAAGCCCAGTATAGCCTTCTACTCTTGCAAATCAATGTTCGGTAAAACTTGGCTGAGAGCTGCCCTGAATGTTCTTTTGCTTACTTCCACCCATCGACTTTTCCGTTATTTCCATCGCAGCTCAAAGTGCAATCAGGTTAAAGGAGATTGGCCTCTGGAGGCAATCTCTCAAGGGACATTGTAGCATTTTTGGGCAGTTAAAACCGTATTTCTCGCAACTTCGAACAGATCTTTCTATCCCCAAACTAGAGTTTGAGGGTCGTGCTAGGGCAATCTTTCCAAACCGACAGGATTGGATCGAGGGGAAAATCTGCACTGAAGCTTGCAACTCTGTCTGCACTGAAGGTTCCAAGGTGGAATCGAGAGTCGGAACAGGGATTTTATCTAAATCAGCCAATTTATTTATCTTCTTTAAACTGCCGAGCACCTCTAGTGTTTTTCAAGCTAAAGTCTCTGCGATCCTTCAGGCATGCAAAATCCTTAGGGAACACGTTAGCGAGGGAAATATTAACATCTTCTCCGATAGTCAAGCCGCGATTAAGGCTTTGACAACGCCATGGTGCAGAACGAAATTAGTAAACTCCTGTAAGCAGGAGATCAAAACTGGGTGTGCGGGTAACATCTCTCTGATCTGGGTTCCAGGACATAAGAACATAGAGGGAAATTAAATTGCTGATGAGCATGCCAGGAAAGGGACTGAATTGGCCTCAGAGACCTTCTTCCCGGTCATCGGAATCCCTCTGACAGTTGCTAAAGAGGAACTTCCCATATTATTTCTCAGGAAAGCGCAGAAAAGATGGAGCTCTATTTCTTCATGTGCTATTTCGAAAACCCTTTGACCCTTGTACAATATACGAAGGAATCAGAAGGTCCTTTGGACTCCTCGCCATTCAATTTCCAAACTGGTAGCTATGTTTACCGGTCACTGGACGATCGGCACACGCAGAAAAGCTAGGGTTACCATTTAACCCCCATTGCAGGAGCTGTGGAGACGTTTCAGGGGTTTGGCAGGTAGACGACTAAGGTCACGGGGCGCTTCTTTCTTCGACAGCCTGAGGCAGTGCGCCAACCTAAACCCAATCAATCTCCTTCATTATATCAACAGCTCTGGCTGGTTGTAGATATCTTCCTGTTGGAGGTCTCATAATGGTATCAAAACGGCGCTTTAGTGCTACTTGGGGAGTGCCAGACCGGCACTACAACCATTTCACCAGATAGTGGTAATGCTCTGAATCAGCTTATTATGTACACCGTTTGGATTAAAGTATTCCTAGCGAAGCGCACTAAACAAACTACTTCCGCTGAAGGAGAAATATTTTCCGAAATCTGTTTTTTTGTAAGAAATTGTTATCAACACATATTTTTACAGCTTATGTGTATATGTGAGCAGGTTTAGCGTAATAACGAGGCACATTAAAAAGTGAAATGTTTGCCATTTAAGTTTTGTGGTCTTCTCCTTTGGCCACTGCGAAACTCTTGCCTTTTATTTTTGTTTCAACTTTAGTTTAAGTTTTTCGGCTTATGGTTTCGGTTTTCAGATTTGAGGCTGCAAAAAAGCCGGCGCAACGCAGTCATGGGGCAAAGCGGCAGTGTTAAGATGTGCTGCTGTGGCAAGCAGAAGGTTACTTGGTCTGTGCCACACCGTACACTCCTTAGCCTTATCAGCTGCTCTATTGTCCCACTTATTTTCTTATGCACTCATATTTGAGCCAATACCGCTTTTGTTTCTACTCGAGTCTCTCCTCTCCACACTTTTCAAGTTGATTGGCGTCTGGGTACACCATTCACCCTACGTGGCAAGTTTCTTTTGTTATTTTACGGATGGCTACAAGTAGGTAAACTTTGTGTGTAGTGTATTTGTATGCGTCGGCATATTTGTGGTCTAAACGAGACCTTTGTCAAAAGTTGGCCAAAACTTGAATGAAAAATGAAAAATGGTTGGCGTTCTGCTTTTTCCACCTGAATCATTGTTTTCGGGACTGCAACTGCTTTTGCATTACCTAAATTTGTGTATACTTGACTAGATTTGCGTGTGTGTATTCTTTGTGCTACAATTGATTGAAATCCCTTTTGGTCCTTTTTCTTCTGGCATACTACTTTGAAACAATGAAATGGGGTTCTATCATACTTGAAAAAAGTTGCCATAAAAAATTAAACTCCAGCTAAATTTATGAACAACTTTTGTGCTTATATTTTATTGTACAAGTATGTATGCGTTTTTGTATATGTATGCATTTCAACTCAGGACTTTCACTACATTCTGCAAGCACAAAAAATTCTCTGCGGTCTAATCCAAGTATAAGTATTGAAACACAAACAATTTATAAATATTTGTACATGCTTAACTCGTCTGTCACATTTTCGCACGCAACAGCAAACAATTTACAAGCTTTTCTACAAGGAAAGCCTTAGCAACAATAACAATAAACAAATATTCATATGTAATCTAAGATTTGAGCTAAGCGGATTTCGTGAATATACTCGTATACTGGCTGCAGGTGAGCAAACTTTTTGGCAACATCCCCTTATCGTTGCCGATGGGACATTTTCGAAATTAATCCGTTGACTATGTTACTGAAATAATTGAGTTATGCTATGTTGTCCGGAATTTGTGATTTCAATTGAGTATAGGTAAAGTATTCTAATTACTTGTGAGCAATGCCTTTGATTCGATTGAAGAGGTTCATGTGCATATAACAATTCACTGCATTAATAAAACTGAAACCCAATGACAATTTTGCAATTGCAATAGGCGAACTTCTTGGAGCAATCGTAGTTTGTACTTTTACAGGGTGGACCATACTGCGTTTGCTTTTTGAACCACCTATTTTTTTGAGAATGGTAACACAAATGACATGTCACATGTGTTCATAATTTACTTAAAGGTTTGACATTTACGAAATGGACGCTTGGGATTGGGAAATATTGAAAACCTATTTCCAAAGTGTTGAGTCTTCTTCTTCTTCCGCGGTTACAGTAAATGGCCTAATTACGCCATTATTTATTTCTAATGAATAATGAATTATTTTGTTTCTAATGAATAAAAAATTGCAAACACTTAAGTTTCTTGTTTTAGTCACCTAGTTTTTTAATTTTTTCTTCAACTTGTTGAACTCCCTATCCGCTCATTAACTAGCTCTTTAATTTGAGTATTATTAATGTCAGGATAGCTAACAAGTCGCTGTACTAGTTTTTCAATAATTTGCAGAGTAGTATTCATACAACATTTTCTTTTTTAAGACGAGAAGTTGAAGAGTAAGAATGCGATCATAAATATCGCCTATAAGGTTCTAGCGAGCGTATTGTGTGAAAGGCTGAAGCCCACCGTCAACCAACTGATTGGACCTTATCAGTGTGGCTTTAGACCAGGAAAGTCTACCATCGACCAAACATTCATAATACGCCAAATCTTGGTAAAGACCCATGAAAGGAGAATCGATACACACCATCTTTTCGTCGAGTTCAAAACTGCATTCGACAGTACGGAAAGGAGTTACTTGTATGCCGCGATGTCTGAATTTGGTATCCCCACAAAACTAATACGACTATGCAAGATGACGTTGCTCAACACCAGCAGCGCCGTCAGAATTGGGAAGGACCTCCCCAAACCGTTTGATACCAAACGAGGTTTCAGACAGCGTGACTCGCTGTCGTGTGACTTCTTTAACCTGATGTTGGAGAGGAACCAGCATTAACACCGATAAGAATGTCAGCCTTGAAATCCAACGTAGAATCTCTCTTGCCAACAAGTGCTACTTTGGACTTAGTAGGCAACTGAGCAGTAAAGTCCTCTCGACGAACAAAACTAACACTCTACAAGACTCTCATCATGCCCGTCCTAACGTATGGCGCAGAAGCTTGGACGATGACAACATCCGTTGAAGCGACGTTTGGAGGTTTCGAGAGAAAGATTCTGCGTAAGATTTTTGGACCTTTGCACGTTGGCAACGGCGAATATCGCAGACGATGGAACGATGAGCTGTATGAGCTTTACGACGACATAGACATAGCGCAGCGAATAAAGATCCAGCGGCTACATTGGATGGGTCATGTCGTCCGAATGGATACAAACGCTCCGGCTTTGAAAGTATTCGATGCGGTACCAGCTGGTGGTAGCAGAGGAAGAAGAAGTTGGAAACACTTGGTGAAAAATCGTAAATTCAAAACATTATCAGTAATCCATTTTTAACTAACATGACTTGGTTAAAATGTTATTTGTGATTTTTCTTAATTGACATACTCTTTAACTAAAAACAGAAAAAGTTGAACTCTTGAATTAACTTTTAGACATCTTGTCATAAAACCAAACTACAACACCAAAATGACCTAAGTAATAATGCCCTTAAAGTATCTAAGGGTTACCGACCCTGTGTAGTCGAATGTGGTCTATCTAGAATTTGGACTTAGA
>JAYXIM010007809.1:0-77255 GCA_037575425.1 Anastrepha fraterculus
AAAGCATCTTAGGTTATTTAAAAACAATTACTGCAATAAAGTATCAGAAATCAGCACCTCTCTTATAACATACATTCACCTTAATTTCGCAGGTTGCTCTTAAGTTTGTTAAGTTACGTTAAAGTATAGAGTAATTACATTATTAGTCTTCTTATGTTCACATACGGAATATACTAAGAATCCATAAACAAATCAAACCTTTATCCCTTCAAAAGTACAGTACACTTCAATAATTCATAACCCAACTTTCAGTTGCTTAGATCATTTTTCAACATGTGGTGTTCGTTTTTAGCTTACGAGTATTATTTGAATTCACTTCAAAGTCCATTCGCACATTTCTTATATCTATGACCTGATTAATGGATATATTGACTACTCTCACTTACTTAACATTTTATGTTTAGGCAGACAAAGTAAATTATTTTTCTCTGGGATCAATCATCATAAAAAAGATAATATCACTTATATATTATATTTTCCATTTATGTACTTTGAACCAGTTTTTTCCTTTGAGGTCCATAACAGTTGGTGTAATTTTGACCTGCGGGACTTGTATTGCTCATATAAACTCGAGTCTGCGATGTGCTTAGTTCGCAGTTTTTTCCAAAATACCCATTTGAATATTTTGCGAAGCCAGGTTCTTCTTGAATTCATTGGATTTTCTATACAATTTGCGCAAGCCATCGATATTGCCTTAAACAAGTCAACACTTTCCACGTGCCAATTATATTGAACAGTTGCAAAATAAAGGTTGATGTTATTACAAAAAAATACAAAAATGTAAAACTGGGTAAAGTGAAAATTTAATACATACATGTACAAAACATTTAAAAACTCAAATTGAAAATAGGAAAACAATAATTTTTGAAACCATTTATCGTTACTTGATAAGAAGCGTGCACCTTTATTACGGACTGCACCAAAAATGCTCTCATCAGTAGATATGTCCAGCCCAGTAGGGTTTTATTCAAATTATTAGCGGGTTCTGTTGGTTTTTCGTTGTGACAAAGTCTGTTGTTAGCAAGTTTTTTTTGCTTTCTCGAGTTATTGTGGCGCAAAATTACCCTCTCAGTCATATTTGACACTTCTAAACTAGACAGCTGCAGTATACAAAAATACTAGCAAATGAGCGCGTAGATGTCAAATAAAGATTTCCATTTTTTATTCAGTAAAAAAATTATTCGAAAAGAAAATTTGATGATTAATTTTGCACCACCTTGTGGAATACTTATCCAGCTAGACGCGACCTACAGATTACGTTGAAATTTTATTGCATAGTTGGACTTGGTTAGTATCGTTCTTGAAGGATGTATGTATGTATGTTCCTTTACTTCATCTTACACAACATTTTTTGTACTTAATAAGAGAGTTATGTATGTCTTGTTTAGAAACGTTTTTTTGTTTTAAAGAGAGTTGGGTGAATTGAGTTTTCAGTACAAATATCTTTTTTAGTCCACAATTGATTTTGATCAATTAATGAAAAATATTTCTCATACATATTTTAATTTTTATTTTAAGGCCTTATAGTATGTACTCAACACTAGTGAACTGAAAAGGCAGCACTGAATAATTGTGATAAGTTTGTACATATATCTCCTTTCTCCCTACTGAAAAAAGGGTTTACTTCGGGGCTTAATATTTTTAACCAGAACTTAATATCATTTATTGAAGCATTCATTTGTATCCGGGAAGTATTTGCCGGCAGATAAACAGCTGGGAAAAGTTTTGTATATTTAGTAGTTCCTTCACCTTCGATTTCTTGGTCTTTGTGATGGACTTGTGAATATGCGCCAGCCATTCATACCATATTGTAGCTTGCTCTCCAACTGTACCCTAATAGCTAACATTTATATTGTTTATTGCAGTTATTGTTGTTAAATTACTTCAGCTTTTCTGTTATCATCTAAGTGATGTTGTTGTTCATTTTATTGTTGGTGTTGTTTCAGCAGCCGCTTCTGCTTGGCTGGCATAACTCAGTCGCCGCTAGTTGGAGCAAAATTTATGAGCCTAAACTGTCATAAACAAATAAATTCTGCGTTTTTATTGTTCATAATTAAGCGTGTTGCATACTTAAGTGAAGACAGCGCTGGAAAAAGAGCAACAACAATAAGAACAGTGCCAATGACAATGCAACTGCGGCACAATGCCGACGGCAATGCCAGATTTGCTGCAACTGGTGGCCGCTGTTCGTATGTATACGTGCGTGTATGTGCATTTGGTATTATGCTTTGATGGCAAGTTATTGTGGCACTTTTTTGTGTGGTAGTGCAGCTTTTCACTTGCTTTTATTGAATTTTTATTGTATTTTAGATTTATGAGGTGTTGAGAAGCGGCAACAATTGCGGGTAGTCAGGGGTCGAATGCGTGTTGCCAATGATTGTGTGAATGGATAGCTGCCCGCCAGGATGAATGGCTGGCTGGTTGAATGAATGAAGAAGCCTCTGATGGCAACTGATACAAAGTGGACTTATGGACAGACAACTAGGCGACAAGAGCCAGAGGGGCAGACGGATGGTAAATGGCATTTGTGTTGAGTTGAATATATTTGGCTTGAAATGTACTAAACTGTTTCTGTTGATAAATGTGTTGGCTGATATTAGCCACACCAAGTTGCAACAACCGCTTCGTTTTAAAGTGTGAGTGCCATTTAAGAGTCGTTTTCTAGGACTGCCCCTACATTCCCTCAATACTTGTGAGTTATGGCACTTCACAATTGGCTCCATTTTGTAGCTTTGGCCAATTTTGACTGCAGGCGCTATATGACACTCCGATTAACAGGCCAGCATCTGCTGTCCACATGTTGAAACTCCTATAGACTTTTATTATTCATTTATTTATTTATTGCGAGTTTGTGCAATCATTAGTTCTGATCACTTTGTTTTTGTTTTTCAGAAAGCTTACGAGACTACTTCAGCAGGTTCGGTGATATATCAGAGGCTATGGTTATGAAAGATCCCACGACGCGGAGATCGAGGTGAGTACATTTACTTTAACACTAAACCTACCGCCATATTATATATACCTATTTCTACCGATGGCGGTCAAATGACCGCCTTTGAAATAAACATTATAGTCTTTTCCAATTGATTGTAATTAACAATAAATAAACAATAATTTTCATATAATAATTAAAAAACATTTATTTTTCGGGCTTTAGGAGTTCATTTTTAGAAGCAAGGCTCGAAACTGAAAAATTATATGTTACTTCACTAATTTACATACATATCCTTATTCAAACTAAAATAAAATTTATTCATTGTCACACTTTTTACAGTAAACATTTTCCACAAACATATTTTTTACATGTAGAACAAATGTTTGTGGTTTTTTTTTTTTTTGCAGTATTCAATTTGACACGCTTTTCGTCTTTTTCATGTAAACCGCCGTATTCCTAGCCACCGAATTCCTCTGCCAATTGAAAACATTTTTGTCGCGACATCCTTACTCCCGTATGCTTCGAACTTAGTAAGAGAACTTTTTTGTTCGGTTTGCTTTTGTAAATAGTTACAGGGTAATTCCCTCTTATTTGCCCGAGTAGTTCCTACTAAGGTAATTCTTTTGATAACAGTTTTGTTGCTAAAGATGTGCTCTTAAAAAAGTATCGGTGGTTATATTTCGTCCGCAACCAATAAATGGTTCAAAGTCAACAAATTCACTAAGTCGTTTTGCTGATGGCCTCGTCTCATATACAGAAATCCATTCACAATATATTTACTTTCAACGTTCGATGCCAACCAGAACTTGATTCCGAACTTATCGGGTTTATTGGGCATATCTTGCGTAAATCGGCATCTTGAGTTCTCGCAAGTAGTTGTTCATCAATAGTAATATTTGCACCTGGTTTGTAGCAGTTTTTTAACATTTATTTTCTATAAATGCGCTTGGGATCTAATTTGAACGATCGCTATTTTGCCTCACCTCGTGAGTTAACAGCAGTAGCTCTGTACTCAGCATAAAACAAACTGTAAGCCATGGCGTTTTACTAGAACACAATCGGATGACATTTTCTTGTAAAACTACTGTGTTTGTGTTAAGTTTGAGATTTCAATGTAGATAACTTCATAGAATTTCATATACGATATATTCTAGCGGTCAAAAGGCCGCTCAGGGTAGACAACGGTTGAGTACATATTATTATCAGGAAAAACGAAAGAAGAAGAGAAAAAGCCGTGCAGTAAGTTCAAGAAAAATAAAAACCTGGAATTCAATAATTTTGATTAAAGTCTCAAAAGCGGCCATTTGACCGCTCTGGTAGGTTTAGTCTTATAGATATGTTAATGCATGTCTACGCTAAGGGAGGTTTTGTGTGATTAAATTATATTAATCGTATGTTTGTATTAGGTGCGCTGTTTGTCAATAGATGCCGCCAGCAGTGTGTGCTAGTCGATTCTAACATAACCTAAACGTCATTAACCAACCTTAGACATAAGGTAAACAAACTGCTTCAACACATTAGTGATTTTGTTTCTGTATCATATACTTTTGGTTTTGTGAAAATGTCGGATTTTGTGCCGAATAATCGTCATTTGCGGGAAGTGTTGATTTTCCTCTTTCATTCAAAAAAAAAAAAAAAAAAACGGCGGCTGAAGCGCATCTAGAGCTACAAAAAGCTTATGGAGTTGCTGCTTTAAGTGAAACAACGTGCCGAGATTGGTTTGGTCGCTTCAAAGACGGTGATTTTAATGCTGATGACCGTCCGCGTGAAAGAAGGCCAGAAACCTTCGACGACGCTGAATTGGAGGCAGTGCTCAGTGAGGATCCATGTCAAACTCAAGAAGAGCTTGTTTCAGTATTAGGAGTTACCCGCCAATCCATTTCCCAAGCGATTGCTTGCTTTGGGATTGATTCAGAAACAGGGGACTTGGGTTCCTTATGAATTAAACCAAGGGATGTTGAACGTCGTTTTTTCGCCTGTGAACAACTGCTCCAGCGGCAAAAAAGAAGGAAGGGTTTTCTTCATCGCATTGTGACAGGTGAAAAGAAAAGAAAGTCATGCGGACTGCCCGATTCCCCGGTCATGCTTCTACGTCGTCGGCTCGGCCGAATATTCACGATGCGAAGGTTATGCTATGTACAATTAAGTGGTGAGACCAAGTTGGTGTTATTTATTATGAACTGTTAAAACTAAGCAAAACCATCACTGGGGATCGGTATCGACTTCAATTGATGCGATTGAGCCGAGCACTGCGCGAGAAGCGGCTGCAATACGCGAAGAGGCATGAAAAAGTGATTCTACAGCATGACAACGCCTCACGTTGTCAACCCCATTAAAACCTACCTGGAAACACTGAAATGAGAAATCCTACCCCACCCGTCATATTCTCCAGATACTGCGCCGTCCGATTATCACCTGTTGCGATCGATGGCACATGGTCTAGCTGACCAGCTTCATTCATATGAAGACATCAAAAAATGGCTTGATCTGTGGATAGCCTTAAAAGATGAACAGTTTTATTACGACGGTATACGAGATCCACCAGAAAGATGGGAAAAAGTAGTAACCAGCGATGGGCAATACTTTCAATGGTTCAATTGTAATCATGTTTTCAGAATAGAGTTGTATTTTCATCAAAAGAACTTAGAACTTAGTTGCGCAGTGTTAAGTATCATTTTGACATTTGAGCACAAGTTATTAAGGTTAAATTAATAATAACATATGTAAATAAATCCAGAAAACTTGAAAATAATTGCTAATCAACAATACGTAAGAAAAATCAGAATTCATTGTTCGCAAAAGTATTTTTCTTTTCTTCTAGTAGTGGTGTATAAATATACCAGCCTGATCAAAAAGTTCCTCGAACAACCGCCAAGTAATGCTCTAAGTCAATTGGTCTTTGTTAGGTTGCTGCTTCTGTGATTAAACCATGACCAAAATTGTATCCCCATTGCTTAACATTTGTAGAAGTTACGCCGTCTTTAGTACATCTGAACCTGCATGTGTTCTCGATTTTTTACAGTTTTAAAAATGAATTTGAATTTCGCGTTAAAAATAATTGCGTGAGATCTTGATGAAGAACGAAACGAATACTATTCAACAGCCATCGGATTCACCTGATATATTTCCGGGCGATTCGAGTAAAAAACCACTACGGTAAAAATTCGGCAAGTATTTTTCCCCATTCCTTGAGTAAAGTAGTCTTAAGGTCACTTTTTGATGAGATTTTGTGTTTCCGAAAATTCTTGAAAGCAACTGAGATAAAGTGTTACAATTTGTTTTTAGAATTTGTACTTTTTCTATATCTATGGCTAAATGCATGGAAATACCTATTTAAGTATCTGAGAAATTGTGTGAGCATTTTTTAAGGTACATACATATATATATACTAATTGTAAAGATTTAATAGCGTTCTCAAATGGCTACGGTTAATACTTGTTCACTTTACTTGTAATTTGCGCAAACCTCTGCCCGCATAGTTACTGTGTAATTCACTAATACCAAAATCCAGTTCGTATGGATGCACACACACATTAACGAGTATACATTTGAATGCTTGCCGACGCACTCTGTGCCTTTTCCCCTTCCTTGTCAATTCAATCGATTTTACGACCCGAGGATGGTGTTTCGATTTTAACCGCAATTGCAGACCAACACAGGATGCCGGAGTCACCATTGTATTTTTGCCTCTTAGTGTTTTGTGTTTTGTTGTCTTTTAGCCTTATTGTCTTATTGTGTAGTTTCCACTGCCTTCTTTCTGCATATATCCTGCTTATAACTCATTCTGCTACTTGCTTCCTCGCAGCTTTGCTTTGGTTGCTTCCTCAGCTGTTGGTTGTTTCATTTAAGCTCTCCACAAATTAGACCAACTTTGCTTTATTTGACTTTAACCCTTTCGTAATCAGATTTCCTCATTGTTTTGCTTCGTTTTCCTTTCTTTGCTACACCTCACTAACTTCAGAAAAGGCATTTGCACGTGAACGTATAGGGTAATTCAGTAAGAGCGCTCGAACTTTGAAATTAAATAAAACAAACAGGTTAAGTACTCTAATTGACTTTTTTCACACGCGTTTGATAAATTTTGTGTTAAATGTAATTTCGTGAAAATGACCGCAGGTGCTTATTAATAGGTGACACATCCCAGTGAAACACTATCTTCGCATAAATGGGAATCAATTTCATGATGAACGCAAGTTACGAGTATGCAGCCTTCATGGCGGCAAACGTTTGTCGTCTGTTTGCATAGACCAGAGATTTCTCATAGCTTCACAGAAAATAATCTAGTGCCGTTAAGTCATACCATCTAAGTGGCCAGAGAAGGTCGCCATCACAGGAGATGGAAAGCCCTCGGGAAGCCGTCTACGATATCACTTAAACAGAAATATGTCTCTTGACGGAAGATGATTGGCGAATAGAGTGCTGATCTTTATAATAAGTTTTAAGAATCGTCTAATCGTGTACCTTTCCCTGGCTAAATTTAGCGATAAATAATTATTTTTGCCAAAGTTCGAGGACGTCTATGGGGAAACCTTTTATGACTCGTATATGCTTACACTCTGAACGAAAACTGATAATCTAAAGCTAAGATCTCACCTTCAGTGCAATGGGCCGATTTTTGGTGCATTTCATGCATGGTAAGGTGAACACTCTTTTGTTCATTGTAGAGCAATCGCCGATTTTTATTGACCTTTCATGCGCTGATCAAAGTCGAAAGTTTGTGTATTGTTATTATTAATATTTTTAATATTTGTATCTATACTTAAATTTTAACCATTAAAATGGATTCAGTCCGGGAAGTTTCTGCTGCGGGGGAAAATATCTGCTCACCGAAGCCGGTCCATCACTGTCCCTCAAAAAAGAAAGAAGCCACATATTACCTCATCCTGGAAAAATGAGTCAACGCACGATTTAATCTGTGGTACTGCCACCCATATTCCTATAAACAATTGAATTCAGTTGACTGAAAAAATAGGTAAATAGTTTTTTTATAAGTTCAACATTTTTATCAAAATTTAATAAATTTGTATTCTGAAATAATTCTCTTTCTTACAATAAAATAATATAAAATTAACTCTATGCAGTGTATCTTGGCAGCTGCCGTAGCAGCATGGGTTGGTGCGTGACTACCATTCGAAATTCAGAGAGAATGTAGGTTCGAATCTGGGTGAAAGAGCAAAATGAAGAAAAAGTTTTTTCTAATAGCGGTAGCCCCTCTGGCATGAAAAAGCTTCTCAGAAAAACAACCATCAGTTGCAGGTGGCGTAAAATATGTACTTATATAATGTGTTCCGAATCTGTGTGCGAAATCTGTAAACATTGGGTTTATCTAAGTTTTTTCTCCTCGTGAACAAAACAAAAAATATCGCCCTCTGAGTTAATATTGCCTTCGGCAAAATTGGTCTGGGACCTTAGTTCGTGTTGAGTAACCACTGTTGGGCAGTGTTATTACAGGGGCATATCTTTTATCATTGTTCCCCTATTGTTTTTTCTAAAAATATTTACTAGGTGCCCCCTCGGCATTGTAAAATTTTAAGTCAAACTACTCACAGTGTAAATTTTTAGCGAAAATTAACCTCAAGGTTACCTCCCGAGCCCTGATAATCTTTTTTAAGCCATGTACAACAAATTGGGACCTTAATGAACCATTTCGATCATTATGCCAATATGTTTGCTTTCAAATTGGTACTTTTTGATACATCGAACTCCTTATATACATTTAGTCGAGGCAACGAACCTCTCTAACCTTTAAACTTCTTATTCAGCTAGAGAATTGTTTCTGTAGCCGAAGAGTTTGAGCTAACGACGTTTAAAAACTCCTGCCTTTCTTGGCCCGGCGCCAAAACAAAAAATGGTCAGTACACCATGCACGGTGCGCCATTCGTGTTGGTTAGCCGAGGAGAAAGTGCTTGTCTTTGGAACATTATTTAAGGCCTCTTCTATTCGCCACTTCTCTGCTTGGCTCACTTGTCGAAAATTTGAATGTGAAAGCAACAACAAAGCTATCGAGCAAGATTCGCCGCTAGCGAGTATGGTTACACCTTTTTCTCGCGCGAAAGCTAATTTTTAGATATAGAATTATTAGATATTACATATAGAAATTTCGATACTGGTATATGACAATAAAAAACGGGCTTTAAAGGCAGTTAATCAGTTACCCAAAACAACAGTTATTACCTTTTCGAAAAATAAAAAAAGGCAAGGGAAATATACTGTTGTAAAAAAAATTTTCCATGCCCTTGAGGTGTCCAGATCCTCTGATAGAATACTGCGTACTTTTTGTCTTTTTTTTAACTTTTTGAAAAAAAGTCCCATATAAAGTGTTAAGAGTTTACTTAAATTTATTTTGAAATAAATTTAGTACCAATTGATTCGTTTTGATTTCTAGATTTCTAAAGTAAATAATAGGTCATTCCGATTCAACAAGCGAGACGAAAACTAGCTGCGGTCTCTTATATATAGTTTGAGCGTACTTTCATAACAAAAAATGTGATTAACGTAGACATTATGGCTATGTTGACATTACTTCACTCGTTAGCGTTAAAGTTAGTTAATAGGGATATATGTTAATCTTTACAACAAATGGAGATGGCGCTTCAGCTCAAAAACTCTGATTGCGTGATTATTAAACAAGTTTTAAGTGGTGTGAAGAACAGACAATGATCGCTGCTTAAAAATAAAATTATGAATGTGGTGTTTTATGTGGGTTCTAGATTAAGATAAATTCTGCCCGAACCCATCTCAAACGACTCCTTCGATGCATAGATAATTTGAAGGCTGTTCTTTTTCTATGATTTTCAAAACAATTAATGTTATTTTAAACATCTAGAATCGCTTTTTACCAAATCAAAGGCAGTAAAGATTTCTCAGATTTGGTAAATCTTCAACGCAAGGCTCATCTGCTTTTTGAAGTAGCGGTTTGTCATCTGACGAAGGTTCTCTTTAGCTTTAGGATGAAACCCGAAAAACATTTCTCGGGATATTACAGCATGGAATACTTTCATTAAAAAGTGCTGATGATGTTACGGTCATTGTGTCAGGCAAATTTGGAGGTACAATTTCCAATATCGTGAAGCAAGTGCTGATCATCATATCAGACTGGTGTTGTGCTGAAGGATTATTTATTTACCCACAGTTATTTTTCTTATTAAAAATAAATTAAAGTTGGGCCATGGTACAATAATTGTAGAAGGAACTGCTAGAAGCTTCGAAGTAAAATATCTAGGTTTTATCTCAGATGAACGTCTAAATTGGAACTCTCACTTTTAAGCGATGGTAGAAAAAACCACTAGAGTCACGTGAGGGGCCACAACATGGGGTATAGACTCTGAAATGATTTATTGAATGAATCTGTGGTCCAAACACGAAAATCTCCGAACCAATGGGCAATGGCTTGCGTCGTTCAGGCTAAAATTCAAGGGAAACATAGCTATATACTCGGATAGTCATGCTGCATTAAAAGCACAAGCTTCACATTCTGTGAAATCGAAACGAGTGTACGAATGTCTTAACAACCTAAACCAACCTAGGGGGCTTCGGATCACTCTGGAATAAAAGGCAATGAAGGGCAATGAAAAGGGGTCCAGAACCATACTGTTGTATCAACTGGGCAGTATCTAAATGCAAATTTAGTTGGGATAATACTCAAAGAATGGCCAATTTTTGCATTTGAGGGACATCTAGATTAAATAGAACATGATAGAAAGTATTTATGGTAGCAGTGTCAGTCAATAGGTCTAGTATTAATTACTTCTAAAACATGTAGTAGGACACAAAAGATCTTTTAGGTCGAAGTGTCGGCCATTGGGCACACTACAGATACAAAATTATTATTATTGTTATATTAAGTCTTAAATTTGTTCAGAAATCATTATGTCTAAACTGAAAAAAGTTGTTTTTTGTTCGAAAATAATTCGATAAAAAATTCAGGCGTTCAAGTCCGCTTCAGCTACATATAAGTATTTCTTTACACAGTTTCCAATTTACCCTCTTCTTTTCCTAAGTCCGGTAAATTAAATCTTATGCATAGGTGTGTAACAGAGAAGCTTCATCATCCCATTTTTTAATAAAATTAGAGATGAAAGTGCTACTTGAGTGAGGCTAGGTACATCTTGTCTAACTTCGATAACAAAGTTAGGTTTGGTTCGTTTATTACTCATATTTGTATTCTTACTTAAAAGATAATTCAGTGAAGACTCCCCTCTGTTGTTTACATCCGAGCTACCCCAGGCAGAATGATGTGCATTAGCGTCATATCCGATCACAAATTGGAGACTTGGTTGTTGGCAGTGCCCAATTAGCTCCTGCATATCTTTTTTGAGAGGTATGTCAGTAGGGACTCCTGAAAAATAGCTGGGTGCACAAACGATTTCGTCTTTTTCTTTTTTCGTTGAAATATCCACCAGGTTTGCTGTGAAATCCTGTCTATTGAACTTTGAGATGGGGAAGTAATTAGTGTTATTATCAATTATAGTCGTTACCCTCAGCCTCGGGCATTTATAAGATACAAACTTATATCTCCTTTTACTTAGTATTTTATTTGACCACCATTTGTCCATGCCTTTTGTATTAGAGCTAAGTATAATTTTTTTTCGGCAAATATTTTGCACATGGTGTCCGATGCACGTGCAGATTCGCTTGTAGCACCTTCAAGGTATCATACTAGTTTCTGGCGGTTTTTCTACGCAAGTTTTGGGAGTTTCGTGCCTCATGGCTCCTTGTTCGGTCGGTTCCTGTGTTCACCCGCATGATTTTTCCTCGAATTTTGCGGAGCCTTAGTGTGCCGGCTGAGGATCTTTTCAGCCTGTAGAGTGTTCATTGTGCTCTCTACTGCCTGAACTTCGCCATCGATAACAAGCTATATACGATCTTACCTTTTGATTCTGACAGCTTGCACAGGGACTCGTCATCGACTACTAGGACGTAGTGTACCAACATAATTTCAGCCGCCCTCTTCAACATTTTCCAGTCGTAGCTGCCAGATTTTTTTGCGTTCTGATTGTCGCGAGAAGTTCGTCATTTGAGATTTCCGTGCTCTGTGGGAAGAAAAATATGACAACAGCCGGTTTCGAAAACTCAAATTCTCTAACGAATGCCATTTTAAGCCCACTCTTCTTTTTAACCACATCAAGATTAATTAGCATCCATTTGGCAGTATTTTTATGTTCATTTTTTTAATTGAATACCTGCTTCTCCATTGAGAAAATTCAAGGCAAATATCTACTGAGATTCCGTTGATTGTTCAACACAATATTCCAAAATTTAATAAAACGACATTAAATTGAAGTATCAATAACATTTTTAATCAAGTCGATTACAAGTATGGCTTGGTGATAAATATCGGATTCAAGAGTTTTACGCCGTTGGCCATCTGCTCTACACACAATTCATCATAAATTATGTATCTATGTTTAAGAAGAAGACAGAAAAAGGAGCCGGGAGGAGAACCTTGGTTTCAATGCACTGTACCCTTCATCTATTTGTTTAATTTTGACGTTTTTTGTTTATTGGCCTAATATCAAAATACATTCTTGGTAACATCATTTTCTAAAGTACCAGTGCCCGGGTTTTCTTCTATTCATAAAAAATAAAAATTGTTATCGTAACCAAATTTACTTCTTTTCTTATGTACAAATTTCGCAAATTATTTTGTCTATTATGTTGTCATATCTGAATAGAAATTTAAATATTCGCACTTTTCAATTATTTAACACATTCACATTATAAACAACATGTAAGTGTGTGTACTTTTTCATGTATATTTGTACAAATCTACAAATTTATGTACGTGTGTAGGTACGTGGGACATGTTTTCGTTGCGGTTTGGCGTCAGCTGTCTATTTTTGATTACCTAACCGACCAGCTAACTTTGCAATACCGGGCAGACGAGCAAATTATATGAAAGTATAAATTAATTTTGTGGTTTTCGGTTGTAACATAATTTTCTGTTGTATCATCTGGTCTGTCAGCTTCCAGTGGAAGTCTAGATGGCTTCCATATGAGATTTAATCGATGTCCTGGTGGTAACTCCCATGAGTAATGCACTAGTATGTGTGTTTATATGCATGTACAGGGTGTCCGGTGGCCGAATGAGATTTTAAATTTAGAGATTCTTATTAACCGCTGAGCGTATGGGAGGGGACGGTACCGCATTAGCTTCGTTGTTCCTGTGGGTTATTTAGTTACGATGTTGCAGAGAACGGATGAACAACGTGCGTTCATAATCGAAGCATATTTCAAGGCTAATGATTCATGTGCAAGTCGTAGATTTTGTTCACTTTCCAATATTCGACTACGTGATGACCAGAGTGAAAATTGTTTTCGTTGGTGCGAAGGCTTCGGGCAATCAGTTTGGTGGCCCATGGACGGGCTGGTGACTATAGACCTATCAGCAAGTTTGCGAAAACTTGATGGCCACGCAAATTGCATCATTTGTCTCTCTCCACTACAATCTGGCTTCAAACAAAGTCACAGTTGCTCGAGAGCAATGGTTAAAATACTAGACGTTATTAAAATTAGCCTTGACAACGGTGACTTGACTCTACTTTGTTTATTTGATTTTTCTAAAGCATTTGACACAGTGGATCACAAATTGTTATGTTTGAAGATTAAACACTATTTCGGCTTCAAAGACAGTGCGGTGAAGCTCATGGCCAGCTACTAGAAAATAAATTCGAGTGTATTTCTGGCATGAAAAAAGCTTCTCATGAAAATAATCTTCATTTCGGAGGCAACATAAAACTGCAAGCCTCTCCGTTTGCAGGGCAATATCTTGACGCACACCACAAATTCGAGGAGGTGCTCGGAAAAATATCCAACAAAGTGCGTAAGCGCCAATTATATAAAATATAGTCGTAGATATTATTTTGCAATTTCTCAATTATTTTTTGTGTTATTTGATAATATTCCGCTAAGATTGCTTGGCGGTTTTCTTTTGAAAAAAAAAAAAATTGAAAGACACGACAATGGGCACCACTGTACGAGTATGAGAACAACTTTTGCTCGGTGGAGTTTATTACTTCATTCTTGATGTAGACCGTTTATCTTCTGAGACAAAATATTATATTTGGATGTATGTATGTATGTAGCGTTTGTTCGCTTCAGAAGGAGACAAGCGCCTGCAGACTTCTGAGTTGCCGCAAGTTCTCGGGTAATGCCGGAAAAGTGTAATTATAAATTTCGATATGATCAGGAAGTTCTACCACAGTTTCGAAATTCTTGAAGTAGGCGTTATTAATTTCGAATGGGACTTGGCTTTGACAGATTTTTGTGACAAATTTGTAAAAGCTTTATTTCGTCGGGGGAAACAAAATAAATATAAATAATCCAAAAGTGTTATTAAGTTTTGTATAGTGAACAGAAATGTAAGGGAAATGATTTACTGCTAAATAGAGCACAATTTTCAACCAACCACACACCGCGGCCAATACGAGAGATTGCTGCAGCAATCGCATCCATTTAATTTTAAATATCGTCGTATTACTTAACTATCTGTTTGTCCGTTTTCTACGCCCACAATTCTCAACGATGTAAACAAAAGCCATCTGAATATCATTTAAAAAGTTAGCAGCACTCAATCGGTCTTAGTTCAAGTGGTTGGCGTTCAATATCTACGAAATCGTCGCAATTAAAACTGCCTATCTCACCTTCTATGAATGCACGATGAATGCAGCAGATATATTTTCCGCAGATAATTAAAAACTAAAGTTAATTTAAGAGTCCAATAAGAAAAAAACGATTCTAATCAAAACAAATCACTCGTTGGCTATTACAATTAAATGATAAATGCGACGCCGCAACCAAAACAATTTTATGCAGGGATTTTTATTGATGATATAGGGTTCATATACCGAAAAAATTTTACTTCTACGAACATGCCTATGTTATAAATATAAACAGTGTCTGCCAAAATAATACAGCGCGACATATTGAAAAGTTTACTGGTGAAATTATTTTTTTTTGTTTTTTATTTTTTTATAAACTGCAGCAAAAACCATATCACGCAAAATTTTCAACCTTATACCAAATTAAAAAAATAATCAACAAATTTTCATCAAAGTTGTAAACATTTCGCTCGGCATGCTTAGAAAAATTGTGGGCCTACAGTTTTTTTAGCCCATTAATACGCAAAGTTTTTTGGCAATGGTACTTTTGCTTCCCTTCCTATAACGAGTGCTCGAAATTTTGGTCATATGTCGCGCTGTTATCATTTTGACCGCTACTGTATATCTCAAAATAATACTACCAACATAGTAATATTTTTTAATGGGGAAATAATTTTATGCACTTGCAAATCGACCGTACTTTTACATAAATTTAAAACATATATTTTTTGTTTATTCTATTAAAGATTGCCATTTATTGGAAATGCATAGGAGCTAAATTTTTTGGAATACCGTTGCGAAACGTTTTATTTATTTAATTTTACTTCAGAAGTTATTTTCTTATAGTAATCTACTATCTATCAACGAATTACCAAGTTTTGACTATTTTTTGTATTTAACTTTTTTGTGTTTTTATAAAAGTATAGAGACAGTCTGTCACAAAAATTATGCAAATCTTGGCTGCGAAAAGATGATTCCGAGTCGTTGTGTGTACACGTCCCAGACACCCGAATAATGTGTTCCGTCTATTACAACAAGCTCGATTTGATATCGCGTTCGCTACATGGCGAAGTATCTTTTTATCCTGCAACCTGGTACTACAGTGTACCATGTTTCAGACTTCTGTAAAATCAATTAGCCTAAGTACATTCGCGGATGTTTCGTCTTGGTGGCTGGATTCTCTGCTAGTGCGAGAAAAGAAGTTCTGTTTTAGCCAAATTATTTCAAAACACCAGGCACTGAAATTGTCAAGCACGACTTTTGCATGGTGGCGGGGCACTGGTCGTACGAGTGCTCAAGTGGCTAGATGAGAACCTTGGCAACTTCGTCCTTCTTTCCCATCGCAATGTGGGCACAGGTCAGCGAAATGGTGAAGAAAATTGTTTTTATGCGGATTGTGGCAAGACGTTTGTACAATAGGGTGAACGCTAGTACTCGACGGCGGAGTATCATCAAAATCCGCACTCCTTTACATGGCAGCTGTAATAAATCTCTCTTACCTTGTCCTCTCACAAGTCATGTTCTCCACATCGTTTTCCGTGGTCGTCATCAAAGGGAGCTTTAAACGTAGGCGTTGTTGTTCTTGTCATTCAAAGTTTTCGTTGAGGTACTCAAACTAGCGCACAACCAGTGGACCTGGGCAGTTTCGCTTTCTCACAGTAGCTCGCTTTCTGTGTTTGGAAAGCTAGCCAGAGGGTTTCGCTCACGTATCCTGTAAGCTGCTTCAATAGTATAAGAATAAGCATAATAGAATCATGTTCCTGGCAATTCCCAAGTGAATGACGATCAGAGACTTTCCCACTTGCGTGAATTTTTACACAATTAACCATCCTCCATTGAGTTTTTACTGATTTCCAAAAAAGAAATTTTTCGAGGTATATCAAAATCCCCGGATTACTTTAAAAATATCCCGAAATCCAGTGATCAAAATGTTCTGCAAATTAAAACTATGGACGTAAATGGAAGTTATTGAAATCTTATATCATCGACTTAGACCTAAAACTTCTGCAGCGGTACTACTATCTTAAGCAATCACTTTTCATATCAGTTCGGATATCAAGCATATGCCTACCAAAAAATCCACCTTAGCAGCGATTCGGCAAACCTTGATTTATGTATGAATGAGTGCTTTAAAGATTAAAAATTCGCTAAAATGTTAAGTTATAATAGTACCTAGTTACTCCGCAATGTATAATGATATTAGCTGGGAGCCACTTTACCCGATCTAATAATAAAGGCCAGCAAGGCCTGCACTGGCCTAAATGGAAATAGAGAAATTGTTTTGAGGTGAGCGAACGAATCACAGCAGCCTGCGACCACAATTGCAATGCGGTTGGGGAAAGCGAGAAAAACTCATAAAACCACTGGCGTGTTTGACATCACTACGCCGTTCGTGAATGTATCCTGTCGCTTTTATACTTTTTTTGTTGCTGCTGCTTTTGTCTTTTGTTGCTATCTGCACAGTGCAGCATAAAATGCCTCTATGGTGGCCGTCTGTAAAGTGGGTTGTGTTTTTATGTAGTGCTACCTTTCTTTCCCCTCGCTCCGATTAGAGTTTGAATTTATGCGCGCGCGTTGAAACATAAAAAGATACATAAAATGCCATAAAAAGTGAGGTATAGCCGCCGTAATGTGCCTTTAAACTGTCACTAAATCGATTAATTTTAATAAAAGGCTCATTTAAATCCCTCTGTACACTCCGCTGAAGGGTTGGATTAAAAAATATATAAAAGTAAGAAAGCCCAATATTGTTTTTAGTACGACAACGGATGAGCTGCTGAGTGACCTGAGAATTCCTCTGATGGTCGTTTTACGACGATTCATGACTAACCTAAAGAAATTGTTTGCATATGCTGCCACGTTGCTCTGAATTCCTTAATGTTTTGCAAATAAATTTTGATAACTTACCTGTGTAAGTCACACAACTCAGTGTTTCTATTAATCGGACGTTTGCAATATTGCGTTGACTTCTTTTTTGCCCTTGGAAATGACATTTACCCTTTCTAAGTATTTTACTTTCGTACACGCGCGCAGAAGAAATATAATGGAGGACAATTACTTTGCCGCACACAAATCTATTACATTCTAATGTCATCTGACCTATGTACATATATATGTACATATATTTACAAAAAAGTCGAAACACGTTGACGATATTTTTTGCAAAAATATTCATACTACACGGATAAAGATTTTCACAAGATAGCATTTTTTTTTGATTTTCTACAAGTGCCAAAAATATTTGTTAGGGCATTTGTCTAATTTGGTAACCATGCCGAGAATTTGCTTCTTACTCGTCTTTAGTAGGGTTATCCTCTTCATAATGGAAGTTCAAAATAGCTCAAGAGCAAGAGGTAGGTAATTTCGACATTTAAGTAAGGACTGTGAACAATAAAGCGGGTAATGTGGGAATGTTTGGAAAAAGAAGGATATTTGGGATACTAAGAAAAAATCTGTATACTTAAAATGGCTTCTGAGTTCAATCGAAAAATTTCAGCTCATTCTACAAATGTACGAGTACGCATTGCAAATCCCTATGCTACACCAAAATGCTCTTCACTTGCGGTTGATAATTATGTTTAATTTGACTAGGCTCTGAGTGGCAGCAACATTGTGGCACCAACTTCATCTACAAAAGCACTGCTGTACAATATTCTTCTGAAAAATGGTGTAAATAAGAGACTTAAATTTAAATTAATATATTTTTTCGAAGCCTTTTCATCGATGTCCTTTTAATTGCCCTCAGTAATTTCGTTATTTAATTATTTGAATTATGCTAATATATAATTTTTGGGGTACAAAATTTATCTTAAAGGGCAGTTTTAAGGATGAATTTCGAAATTTTTAAAACCTTGAAAGAGTGGTACTGGAGTTTTTTCGGCACGAGATGTTGTTCGGTGGGCAGTGGTATTGTATTTTTCGTCCAAATCAGCGCAACACCAAAAGCTGTACTACAGGTTTTCCACATAATGCTAGTCACCCTCAGTAAAACAAAAAATATTCAACAATTATTTTACATTTTAATTACTCTCAATTAAATTGCTCAAACAACATTTTTAACTGCGTCTAATGTAACCAGTTGCATTTCGAATATTTTATAGCATTTAGGTTGTAGTTGTCCATTCAAATTAATTTCTATTCGATCTAAAAGGGAAAGTATTGAGAATATGATTAAGTTGCCAACTATTTTCTCTCCATGTTTGTGGCGTTAAAAATATTAATGAATTGAACTGATTTTTAACAATATTTTAATAGAACAGTAATAGTATTTAATAACAGTATTTACATAGAAGTAAAAAATTTGGCAATTGCATTTTAGAACAAGTAATACATATTAACTGCTTCAAGCAAACAATATTTTAAACTCAATTCCATATTATTTGCACTCGCATAATTTTTCCCAATTCTTATTCTCTTGAAAAGACTTTATTGCAGCAAAAGGATAATGACTTTTCTTTATTTATTTAAAAGGCGATGAAAAGACGGTTTAGTTTTGCAAAATATTCATCTTTACCTAGGTGGACTTCATCCAAGGTTTCTTAAATTGTTCATGCGAGGCCCTCAAGACAGGCATTTGTTTCATCGATCGCTCAAATCTCTGAACTCTCGTGCTATTTATTATATTTGAAAACAAGGATATTCCCGTTAAGCAACCTAAATTATAAAATTTAACCATTTCGACAGCGGATTTGTGCATCATTGCGCCGTCCTCTAGGAAAGATATTTTGCTTCCTGCTACATGAAAATTCACTAGTTTGATGTGAATGACACCGCGAACATCCCAATAAACTGTTGTTATTCTAACTTTTCTTTGATCTTTAGTGGGGTGGGCAATTGCGAGCAAGCATTTATGGATCAGTTTATGAAAAACTGCAACCACTGGTGATTGCATAAACGAATGATTATTTTTCAGACGTAGACAAATCCTTTTATTCGGAAAGGATCAACAAAATAGAAATGCGTTGGACTAAGTGTATAAGCCTAAAACGAGACTATGTCGAGAAATAAAAAAAAATTTACCACAACCAATTAAGTAGTTTTTATTTTTGCACGGATTTTTCAAACGACCCCCGCATGTGATACGCCTGGAGCATCAAAAACTTAGGATCTATGCACATTAACTCTCTTAATCTTGTTTTCGCCTAATCATAAAAGCTGCAAAAAGCAAAGCTCCCAACACTGCTGTGCACCAGGACTTTTGAAATATTCGTTTGTTTGTATTTTTGTGCCATTAAAGTGCAATTTTTAAAACGAACTACAAACTAGTTTTCTTATTGGATTTATGCATGACGCGTTTTTTTTTTGCACAAACAAATTTGTAACAAACAGTTTACGCGATTTCTGAACTAAAAAAATGGACTCACACTATTTTAAAATTTAATTTAAATTTCTTGCTTCGAAACTACTGAACGTATTCACATACTCGTATTGTTGACACACCCTGTTTGGATGGTTGGATTGAATGATGCGTCCTCTTTCATTGCCAGTATGCGTGCGCTTGCGTATTTTTTTAGTTTGCACGCTGCTTTGCATACATTTATTTCACCTACTTCTCCTCCCCTACTTGAATCTCTCTGTTGGGCCGGTACGCCTCTCTTGTATTGCGTGCTTTTTTACTTCTTTTTGATTCATCATATCCAATGCTTTCATTTTCCTTTCATTTCTTGGCGGTTGCTGCGTGCTCAAGGACTTGTTTTGAGGCCGTCCAGGGGGTCGGATTTTTGAGACTTGTGAAGAAGTGCACTGCTACACCCTAAGAAAAAATTAAAATTAAAAAACATCGGCTGTTGCAACAATGTGAAGGAACAAATAAGCGTAAGGCACTTGACGTGATGCCACTCATCTGCGAAAAGCCAAGCGAAAATAGATAGGGGAGTAGACAAACACAAGATGCCACAAAGCTGTGTATGCAGAAGTGCGCGGTACTTTCCGCAAATTCATGGGGCTGTCATTCAAACGATATCTTACAGTGTGACACCCTATGCCATAGACAACTGAAAAATTTTAGTACGTACAGAGTATTTCTACAGTTGAAATTTTACCTCCTGGCTAATGAGTCGGTGAGCAATGTTCCTGCTCTGGGCTTCTCACGTGCATTTTGCTTGGTTTTATTGTTTTGAAAGATTCAGTACGTGGGCAGTTGGGCGAGTCGAAAATATAGAGGTATGGTCTTATGTGGTTCCTCCCATCTTTCTATTCCACATTCTTCACTTGCTCCTCCTTTTATTTTTGTACGAGTGTTCAGTCGCATAATTGTGCTGCTTGTTTGCTGCACTTTGAGTGTTGTTGATTTTTTTTTATTATTATTATTTTTACAGCGCGTTGCTGCCTTAAGTAGCTTGCAACGGAAGAAAGTACTAGCCGCCGGAAGTGGACTTACAACAGATGTATGTAAGTAAGAAGCAGACACCACGACAATCTCGGTATCATCGCCAAGCGCATTGTGACGCATGAATGGAATCTCCGATTCCCAGTGCCAGTGGCGGATAAGCATTAAGTTGGCTAAATCTTCACAATCAACTAAATCCTCACTTCCGTACTCGCCATTCTACTTAGTTTGTCTCTTTTAATCTTACACTTACCTTATTCCTTTATGCCACGAATGTGTTGCATGAATGAAAAGACGCGGGTGATGCCTTTCAGCATTCACAGAATTCAACGTAGTCGAGCCAAGTTTTTTCTGTTTATTGTAGCTTAGCATAGTTTAAACTAGCTTATTTACCTTTGGCGGGTGAGAAAGGAGCTGGCTTGGTTTTGGGTTTTTGTTATGTTTGCATTTTTGTGCAACTCATTTGCATTGGGACCGCACGCTGCTCACAAGCCCATAGCCAGCCTGCTTTTATACTCACATCTCGTGTGCTATATTCATAAAAGTATTTGTATATAGATGTAAATTCAACTAAATATATGTATGTACATATGTGTATTTGTAAAATGCACACTTCTATACTATGCAAGTTTATATATGTATGTACGCATATGCTTAAAAAAACTAGCAGTTTGTTGCACGAAATCGCGCGTGAGCAGTGGATTATACACCTGCAATACTTACTGCAGCAAGTCAATAAATTCCAACTTGTAAATACACTTATAGTATGTATTTATGTGCATACATATGTTTGCATTTCAACTGTAAATATATTACGTGCGATTAGTTCTGATTGGCGCCTTATCTGCTGGAGCATAATCAGGCCATGTCCAATCAGGCAAACAATTTATGATGTATAAAGTGTTTCGAAATTTATTTCAAATTGGTTCGTATAAGATACGATTTACAAGATACTAGCTGTACCCGGCGCGCGTTGTTACGCCAACAACTAAAATAAATTTAAGAAAAACACCTTTAATGAAAAATCAGTACACAAATATTCAATTCATTCTAAACCATTTTATTGATTTTGCTTATTTCAAAAAAATTGTGACATTACAAAGTTTAGTTTCAATTCTATGTTTATAGAAGTGCTGTGGGATACACAATATTTCTTGTTTTTCCATCTGGTGCGTAGACGAATAAATCAGAAGGTTTTCCGACATTGGGATACGTGGCAACATTACGTCTTCACCTTTGAATTTTCCAGTCAAAATTGTTGCCTCGATAACATTGTTCATCATTTTCTTGAATGAGAGTCTGGTTCCGTTGCAAAGTCATGGTGGATTTATGTTTCGAAGAAGAATGATGGGTACGCCTATTTTCAATGTAAGAACGTGTGGCGGCATGCCTGGCAAATCAAGCGAATTCAAGAATTCAGTTGGATAGTTGACAACCTCATCTTGATTCGCCACAGTATCGATAGACTTATATGCTGTCGTTTCACTGGGTATTCCATGCTGAATGGTTAAGTTGATGGTGTTGACATCGATGTTTTTGGCTGCTTATATAGCACTCGCACTGAGCCACTGATGGTTTTTGTAGTTTTGTGCAATGTTTGGGAAAACGTTTTGCACCAATTCGTCGATGCTTTCTGTGATCTTACAAAAGTTTGCTGGCATTTCCATCCCATTTCCAATATAAAATAATTGTTTTCCTAAATTTCCAGCCGATGCATCCCGTTGTAGTTGTAAACGCATGTTAGTTTTCAAAGTCAATTTCTGTAAATGACGCCATAGAACTGATGATTTAAGACATGCATTAAGTTCATCAGCGGGTGTTGAACATGGTATAATGGGCAGTGTTTGTCGAAAATCACCAGATAATAAAATGAGTACGCCACCGTCTGTTTCCTCTCAAATCTCGCAGTGTACGATCAATCGCTTTCATCTATGAACATGTCATATTCGTTTCCTGTGTGTAAAAATACATGGTCATACTAATTTTTATGACAATCGGTTGAACGGACATACAGACAAACATTCATTTTTATATATAAAGATATTAATATCTTTTTTTCGTATAAAAGTCATATTTAAATGCTACTACATTTTTGGCCTTATCCGGGAACACCATCACAAGTAAACCCAAGTTCTTCTCTACTTAGGGGTTTTTTTTGTAAATAAAGGAGGCCTTGATATAGCCGAGAAATCGTTCTTTCGATCGGAATTAGAGAAACCACGTCTTTTTGACGCATATGGCGTTCGATAAAGATACCTGTTAAACCAACTATACTATATGTTCAGGCTCTGCGAAATTATTTTGCAAATGCGTACATCCGAGCAAGGCGAATCTATTAAAAGTGGTATCTGTAAATCAGTTAATTTTTTTCTTTCGCCGTGCCCATGTGGCTGTCAGCCCAGAATTAAACAAGGCGCATTCATTCTTTGCTTTCTACTTTCCCAATACTTTGCTTTGACAAGACGTATAGTTATGTATTCAAACTTTAGACGCGTTTTTCTCAAAACTAAGTTTTTCGAGTTAGCGTACACGATAACTCAAAAAGTTATTGATCGATCTCCCTGAAATTTTGCACACATCTTTTTTATGATATTGCTTTCTATGTAATTTTACAATATCGAAAATTTTTCAAAAAAATAATTTTTCGAAGCAAAAATAGTAGCAAAATTCGCCCCAAAATTCATTTTTTTATGCATTTTATTCTGCGAATTTTTTTCCATTTGTTTTGAATTCATATAGAAATTATGACATTAATAAACATACAAATTTTTGGTTTTTTGTATTCAGGTCATGATGCTATAATGCCTGACAAAGCAAACCTCAAAGATTGTTCAAGAATGTAAGAAGAAGCTTAATTTTGTTGCAAGACAGAATAAGCTCGTTCTTATATGGGTTCCAGCACACTCAGGGGTTCAAGAAAATGAATTTGCCGATGAAATGGTCAACTGTGGATCAGCGATTCCCCCCCAGCGGCTAGAACCAATAATCGGAATCAGTTCTGTAGGAATCGTGAATTGGATCAGCGATGATGTATGCAATTTACATAAAGAGCGATGGTTCAGTCTGGAATACTGCAGAATTGCAAAGTATTTTGTGACAAGCCCGAACAGAAAACGGTCGGACTTACTTCTAAAACTTAGAAGAAAAGCCGTTCGGTTGATGGCCGGTATTATTATAGGAAACAATCCATGGGGTCAACATATGACCACCGTTGGACCATTGAAATCATTGAGAACCCGATTTGTCTGTCTTGCTTAAAGGAGGCGGATGGCACTGAGCATTTTCCCTGAGTGTCCTGCATTTGCTTCAGCAAGTCTAAGCGTTTTAGGTTCCGATGTCATGAGAACAAGTAAAATTCGTTTTCTCAAGCAGGAGATTTTCAGATTTAGCAAATAATCTGGAAAATCCTCACAGGTCTAACTACCTCTATTCCTCTATTCTATCCTATCTTTTTCCTTCTGTTACTTCTCTTATTTTCTCCCTTTAACTTTCCAGTGCTTAGATACAATGGTCTTTTTAGCTGGAGTGTTTTAGGAGTTACCAAGTCTCTCTATGCTCCTTGGCTCAAACTTCAAATTTCAATTTTCAAAAGGCAATTCATCAGCGGGTGTTGAACATGGTATAATGGGCAGTGTTTGTCGAAAATCACCAGATAATAAAATGAGTACGCCACCGTCTGTTTCCTCTCAAATCTCGCAGTGTACGATCAATCGTTTGTTCTTTTGTAGTGTACCCATTATTCAAGTCCCAGTTCAAACATGTGGAAAAAACTCTATATCGGCTCCGGTTATAATGAACAAAAACTCGTTATTTCCCATTGTAAGCGGAGCGATCTTGCACTATAACAAGTTGAGTTTTGAGACTGGTATCGTAGCAACCAGCTTTTAAAGCAGAAAATGTCTGTATAAAACAAACCTTAATATTTCATCAAATTCACTCACAGTGTACACTCACCTTCTGCAGTAAACTACAATATAAATGACAGTTCATTCGTATTTTATATCAGGTGATCAATGAGGATGGTTCCCCATGTAGAAGTCCACGCAAGTGGGAAAATTAATGGTCGCCATTCCATTGGGAGTGGCCAGGACGATTCTTCTGCATATTGTTCAAGCAGCTCACAACGTTCGGGATTAGCCCACGGACCCTCTGGGTAGCTTTCGAACACCCGTTCGGGAGTGAGCTAACATGAGAAGGCGAAGCATTCCCGGATAGCTGGTTGTGCGCTGGGTTTGGGACCCACCACTTAAAAATCCCCCCAATGAGAAGAATAAAAAAAAAAAGCCGCGGATGAGACCCCCCTATACTGAGGACGACCACTGCAAACGAACTAATGAATACGATTTGAGGACATGGACCTCAAATTTCCGGTCCCTTAATAGAGAAGGTGCCGCTGCCCGGCTGGTTGATGCCCTCATGAGAGTAAAGGCTAACATCACTGCCATTCAAGAGATGCGATGGAAGGGACAAGGCAAGAAAAGCGTAGGACCTTGTGACGTCTAATATAGCTGCCATGTAAAGAAGCGCAAATTCGGTGTCGGATTTGTTGTGGGAGAGAGACTTCGTCGCCAAGTACTGTCGTTCACTCCGGTGGACAAGCGTCTCGCAGTAATCCGCATCAAAGCCCCTTCGCCGGGGCCCGAAACATGGTAGTCTGCAGCACCAGAGATAAGAAGATTCACCAAGCCACCTGGCTGTCTCCTGATCGAAAAACACGAAACCAGATCGATCATGTTGTGATAGATGGAAGACACGCTTCTAGTGTATTAGACGTACGTACGATCCGACGACCCAACATCGACTCGGATCACTACCTTGTTGCAGCCACACTGCGCACACGCCTCTGTGCAGCAAAAAACGTACATCTACCTACGCATAGAATGTTCAACATCGAAAAGCTGCAATCGCAACAGACAGCCAGAAGATTCGCCACTCGACTCTCACTCCTGCTCTCAGAGAGTACTGCTTAACAAACCGGCATGCGCGAACAATGGAGCAACATTTCTCGTTCTGTACGTATCGCTGCCGAAGAAGAAATCGGATTCCGACGAGCCCAAAAAAACAGTTGGTACGACGAGGAATATCATGATGCCGCAGAAAGAAAGGATGCCGCCTATGGAGCCACGCTGCAATCGGGCGCAACGCGAGCCATGTGGGATCGCTACAGAGAGCTAAAAAAGAAAGAGAGACGTATTATCCGAAAGAAGAAACGAGAGGCTGAAATACGTGAGTGCGAGGAGGTGTTAAACAGTGATAGCTGCGCATGTCACAGAAAATGTGAAGATCCCGATACGCCAATCGTGGGCGACGGAATTGTCGTTCCGCTAACAAAGCCGCGGGCGCCGACGGACTGCCGGCTGAGTATTCAAACATGGCGGCGAGGAGCTGGTACGGTGCATGCATGCAAGTTTCTATGCAAAATATGGTCGGATGAAAGCATGCCTGGCGATCGGAATTTAAGTGTACTCTGCCCAATCCATAAGAAGGGTGATTCTGTAATCTGTCCTAATTACCACGGGATTAGTCTTCTAAATATCGTCTATAAAGTTCTAGCGAGTCTATTGTGTGAAAGGTTGAAGCCTACCGTCAACCGATTGATTGGACCTTATCAGTGTGGCTTTAGACCTGGAAAGTCTACCATCGACCAAATATTCATAATACGCCAAATCTTAGAAAATACCACTGAAAGAAGAATTGACACACACCATCTTTTCGTCGATTTCAAAGCTGCATTCGACAATACCGAAAGGAGTTACTTGTATACCGCGATGTCTAAATTTGGTATCCTCGCAAAACCAATACGGCTATGCAAGATGACGGTGCTCAACACCAGCAGCGCCGTCACAAATGGGAAGGACCTCTCCGAGCCGTTTGATACCAAACGAGGTTTCAGACAGGGTGACTCGTTGTCGTGTGACTTCTTTAACCTGATGTTGGAAAGGATCGTTCGAGCCGCAGAACTTAATCGCTCAGGTGCAATATTTTATAAGAGCGTACAATTGTTGGCGTACGGCGACGATATTGACATCATAGACTTTAACAATTGCGTTGTTAGTTCTGCCTTCTCAAAATTGGATAAAGAGGCAAAGCGAATGGGTCTGGTGTTAAACGAAGACGAAACGAAGTACCTCCTGTCTTCAAACAAACAGTCGGTGCACTCTCGTATCGGCACCCACGTCACTGCTGACAGTTATAATTTCGAGGTTGTAAAAGACTTCGTATATTTAGGAACCAGCATTAACACCGGTGTCAGCCTTGAAATCCAACGTAAAATCTCTCTTGCCAACAAGTGCTACTTTGAACTAAGTAGGCAACTGAGCAGTAAAGTCCTCTCTCGACCAACAAAACTAATACTCTACAAGGCTCTCATCATGCCCACAATGATTGGATGACAACATCCAATGAAGCGACGCTTGTAGTGTTTGAGAGAAAGATTCTGCGTAAGATTTTTGGGCCTTTGCACGTTGGCAACGGCAAATATCGAAGGTGATGGAACGATGAGCTGTATGAGCTTTACGACGACATAGACATAGTGCAGCGAATAAAGATCCAGCGGCTGGATTGGCTGGGTCATGACGTCCGAATGGATACAAACGCTCCAGCATGGAAAGTACTCGATGCGGTACCAGTTGGTGGTACCAGAGGAAGAGGAAGGTGTTCTTTGTGTTGGAAAGATCAGGTGGAGAAGGACTTGGCTTCTCTTGGTGTGTCCAACTGGCGCCGGTTAGCACGAGAAAGAAACGACTGGCGTGCTTTGTTAACTCGCGGTTATCGCGCCAAATAAGATTCTCTTCTTCTTAATGATTTTCATTGAAAAATATTGAAAAATTAAAAAAAATGCGACAATAATGAGGAGAAAATGTTGTAACCACTGAAGAATACTCGAATAATGACTTTATACAAAACTTACTGCCCGTTTCAAGGAAATTGGATTTGGATAATTTATATTCTGTTTATAATATCTTCATATATGTAGTTTATATTCGCGTCAGTCACCTCGCGTCCTGAAATAACTTTTTTGCTTAGGTGATATATAATATTAGAATCATATTGATGAAACTTCGCAACTTCACAGTCAGTTTTATATTTAAAAATTAATTCACAAAATATAATTATTGGATTAAGTTAACACAATTTTAAAAAAGAATCCTGCCAGATCTATCTTCTCGATGATATCTAGTTTCAATTGCAGGAAAGCAGTCAGTAGTTTCTTACGAACATAGCGAACTTACAAGCACATTATTATCGCACTTGAGAGTTTCAATAGACTTATCAATACAGAAATTGAAACTGTCAGCTAAAAATCAAGAATACTTACCGTTAAGTTTCATGCATGTGATGTATTTGAACGACCTTTTCTATAGCGAATAAAATTCGAAAAAAGATGTAGGGTTTACTTTAAGCTCAAATTGAAACCCATTAATGTTGTTATTATTATTACAAAATTGGTTTCAAAAATAGAGGATGCAAATATTATTATTCCAATTATCTATGGTATTTTTAATCATTTTGATGTTTTATCATGTGGAGCGTTGGATGTAAAACACCTCGGCTCAGTAGCCGATATTGCATGCAGAAGTTTAGTCGACTACAGCGACACGCAAGTCAACAAACTTTGGCAAGCATTTCACTTTTAAAATTTTAAAATTTTGTCTCCATTTCCTCGTATCCAAATAAGATACCATCTGGCTGTGATAAATATGGAAATATATCAGAGAGATTCACATCACGGGATTTCTTTAATGCATGTAACTCTTGCCGTAGTTGTCATATTGTTAAAGGTTTTTAATCGCTGTTAGCTCATTCTTCTAATTACTATCGGTTGGCATGTACGCACGCGTTTGCAATTATTTTAATATTTTCTGCCTCTTCCACCAACCAATAATGCCAAAAGCCAGTACGTTGTGGAAAGTACTGAAGCCACTTTGTGCATTAGTGAAACGGTGGCGTTCAACGTATCACAATAAATTTCCAAACTTTTACGCACGACCAGCATTCTAAATCAAAAGCAGTGCAATCGTCAATGGCAGCGTGAACATTCAATCAACCTAAAAACAATAACAACGTTTGACAGATTGGTGCCTGCGAATTGAAACTGCCGGCTGCCGAATGCCTACCAGTCGCCAGAAATACACCCATACCCGCCTCCCATTAAAACATGATATAATTATTTTGGCCTTTTAGGAGCCTGTGGCGTTTAGGCACTCTGCCCGTGATGCGTGCAATTAATGCGCCTCATTACGCGGATGCAGTCGTGCCTGTCCAATGTATGTACATATCAACAACAACAGTCTGCAGTGGCTTCTCATTGACAAAGTCAGCCAGTAAGCATGGCACCAGCTCATTCATCTTTTTAATTGAATTTCCTATTATTTCGGTATCATTTCTGTTTTACAGTTCGAGCTGTTGTAATGGCGCTATGTCGCCATATAAAGATTGGTGTCTGTGATGTGCGGAATAGGTATCGTTCATTTTGCTTAAATATTTATGTACTGCTTTTTGAGTATTAGAAGAGTTTTCAAAAAATTTGCCCAGCCCCCTTTTCTATTGCTTTCTAACATTTTCCCCCATAAATGGTTTAGGTGATATTCGTCAAAAGGTCTTAAATAATTTGCGAATCGTTCGTAACACTCTGAACCTCGAGACACCTCACAAGAACTCTAACTGAGTGAACACGCTGCTGAAAAGTACTTTAGGTCAAAAATCGGTAACCATAGCTTCCTGGCTCTTATCGTTTATCAAAAAAGTGTTTCCAGCAGCATTTCGGGAAATAGAAGTAATTTATTTTTGAAATAAATTAAATATCCAATTCGAGCTGCACTGTAGCGTAAATTGAGTAGAGAAAACCATGCGAATGGTTACTTGTCTTCAACTGTAAAACTTGTAAGTGATTTGTTAAAATACCCAGTGGATATTTTTGGGTGGATACATTTGTGTATAATTGGCGCGTACATTCTTTGTTGAGTGTTTCGCCAATCCTCGTCTCTAATTTGTGATGCGCGCATTGATATCTTTCGACAAATGGAGGGACCTACTATTACTCGGAATGACCTACCAAAACGTGCCTCGCCTTCAATGCCTATATTAATGCAATTGTTGGAACCACCCGATGTAGTGCTATTAAGTAATGTATCAAATTTTCTCTTTCTGCTGCGGCCTACAACTGCCTTCACCAAACAAAAACTAGTTTTAAGCTTCATAGTTGGACATTCAAAGAAATGTTAGCTAAGATAAAGATGGCACGGTTTTACTGGAGAGGTGTAGTGACAGATATAGTGTTCAGTATGCTTCCCATTTTCTTCATAAGCAAAAGCATATGGTGGGGTGAACAAGTTCGCCGAGAACTGCTGGAATAGCGGCAATTAATCTGGTGTTTATTATAGAATCCAATCGGAATAATATTAATACGAGTATTCTAGAGTAATGGTGAGAGTGGAAGTGCACACAAAATAGCAGTGTGCAATACAAAATATTAACTTCATACCCAATGGGTATAGGCGATGTGTGGTTTTAAATCCAATCTTTTTCCAACGGCTGCAGGCGTAAAATTCGCTGGGGGATTTCCTGAAACGGCACTACAAGTTTTGGTACCAGTTCACTTTCTCTCGAGAACCACACGTGGGCGTTTTACCACCGTGAAGAGTTTAAGCTGCATCCCGCGGAAGGAAGATGCATCCCTTGGGGTTGACTCTGAATCCACTTTGTTTGGATCATATGTCCAGAAGATGGAGGCCGTTTAAAATATTTCGATCAGAGATACTTTCTCGATGCTGCAATGGCATCCCACTAGCATAGGCTATAACCTGGCGGCGCTATTTTGTTAGCGTAAAAGTAGTGTTTAGGCTGGAAGGTTTCAAGGCAGGTAACAGAACCCATCTTTCGGAGGTATCTCCAATTACATGTTAAGTTATGGGTATGAACCTAGTTTTGATTCTTCGGCCACCTATTAAAATAAAACCTTTCGTTGACTAAAAATCAATGAAAGGGATAAAAAGCAGTGCTACAGTTTTCTCCGATTCTTAGTTCGTCGACTCACTAAGCAGTGATTGGCTTTCAGCTGGGAGAACTCTGATTATAATTTTAAAAAAATTCAATCCAACTATATTCTGTTTCGCATTATTGTTTTAATTTCTCATGCCCCTAAAAACACCCGATATAAGAACCCTGCAGCATTATGAAGATATTTTGCCAATTTCGACCCTCTTTCTTAGGCTTCGTTTGAGAGCCCATTATCATATAAATCCAATTTTTAAATTTTATGCCAAAACTACAAAATTTTCACCAACTTTTCATCCTAATTGGACAGTTTTTAATGCGAATTTTCAGAAATGGTATGTAGTTTTACAGCTTATTAAGTATCAGTAGAATAAATTGCAAGTTTGTAGTTTCCAAAAAAGAGTGCCCATTTTTTATATGGAGAATATGCGCGATACCATCAGGCGGAAAAAATCATTAATCCATTGCTTAAAGTAGTGGCCTTACGTTAGATGGTATAAACATTGCCCATATCAATACGTCATTGGAAGCTTTAACCAGTTTGTTTTCAGGTGGATGGCTTGGAGCGCTTTGTTTGAAAGGCTTTGTTCCTCTAAAAATTGAATAACCTTCAAACAAAAGTTCATAAAAAACCAACTAAAGATTTCATGCCTTTGTACATACCTGTATGACGAAGTAATCGAGAAATTTAAGAAATTAAAAGTGATAATTTATTGTTTCCCGAAGTGTTGGCGCACTCTAAAAATGTTAGATTTTCAGTTTTATTTTTTCCTGGTGAAGTTGATTCTTCGGAGAGAACATACACGTCTTTTCGCAAAGCAATTATAAATTGGAAATTGCATGTCCGGAAAGATTTTTATTTTTTATTATGTGCTCTAGCTTCTTTATAAATGGTGCCTTGCTATCTCCATTAGATTACATATTTTCGCCATTGTCTTCAAGACGACACCAACAACAGGGATACGATTTCGACGTTGAGTCGTAAACCTTTATAGAAGGCCCAATTCAATCCATTAAATTTACTTTTTTAATGTATTCTACGATTTCAAATTTAAATTTTTTATAGTAGAAGGCGATGACAGAGGACTTTTTATTTCCTGAAGCCCCTTGTCGGAATCGTTCAAAATCTTCAATTTAGTTTCCAATGATAAACCTTTTCGAGTTGTCATTGCACCTTTTTAACCACATGAAATAGAATCCACCCGCCGACGAAATTTTTTGCAATAACTGGAAGTTGAAATAATCTGCATACATAGATATCTATGTACACACTTTCAGCAGCTAAACTAACGTTCGTTACATCGATCACTAAAATTCATTTGTGTTTATATTAGGTTGGGGAATAAGTTCGTAGCGTTTTACCAAAGACTTATTTAAACAAAAAACAAGAATTACATCAATAAGTTACTCAATTATATATTCGCCGTTGCTGTTTACAACCTCTACCCACATCTCGACCAATTTGCTGATACCGTTCCCCCAAACCTCGCCTGGTCTGGTGCCAAAGTAGTTGTTGAGACAGTTTTTCAGGACCTCTTTGCTATCGAAGATGACGCACTTCATGTGGTTTGACAAGGAGCGGAAAAGATGGTAATTGGTCGGTGCAAGTTCCGGATTTCGGCGGATGCTGAAGGAGCTCTAATTTGAGCTCTTTTAGTGTGGCTTTGACGACTTGTAGCACATGAGGGCTTGCGTTTTCGTGAAGGAGTATGGTTCGACCTTGTCGATCAGGTCTTCTCAGTCAAATAGTAGCTGGGTAATGTGGAGCTCCTTGTTGACCGTGGCATTCTTTTCGAGCACTTCCCAGTGCACCATGCCCTCCCAGTCCCACCAAACACATATCATGATCTTCTTTGGATGAAGATCCGGCTTGATTCTCGGCTTTGTCGTATCTCCTGGAGCCACTCACTCCTTTCTTTGCTTCACATTGATGTATAGGCCCTATTTCTCATATCCCGTGATGATTCGGTATAAAAAGCGCTGTTTATGACCGAGTGTTGCTCGATGGTAGGCGAGATGCTGAGAAGCAATTTGAAGGCTACTTTCTTTGTTTTTTGTTAAGCTCGTGAGGTACCTAGGCTCCCAATTTTTCGGTAAATCTCATTGAATACAGGTGATTGAGAATCGTTCTATGATCGCGGTTCATTTTTTCCGCCAATTTACTACTGGTTTGGCGATGGTTCTTCTTCAAAGGTGATTTGAGACGTTCTTCATCGAATTCAGAAGGCCTTTCGCTGCGGCACGCGTCATCGGTATCAAAGTCGCTATTTTTGAACTTTGCAAACCATTTCTGTGCTGTCGACTCGCCTAAAACACCTTCTCCATACACGTCGCAAATGTCCCGGGTTGCTTCGGCAGCTTTTTGATTTCAATAAAAAGCAAAGAAGAGGAGGTGTCAAAAATGTTTATTTTTGCTTTCTTGGCATTCCATTTCTAAGCCTCAAAACTACAAATTAAATAACTCAAAGGTACAATTAACATCGTTATGTAGAGCAGAAAGAGTTCTATCAAATGAATACTTACCCTTTGCCAAACAGGAAATAAATCGTTTTAAAATAAAAGAAAATATAAAAATGCTTTGGACTTATTCACCAACCCAATAACTCAGAACATGTATTTCCTCCGTTAATTTCCTTTTCTTCCATCTGGACCTAAAAGTTGCATCACTCGTACAACATACAGAGCTGTGACCCGTCGACAATGGACCGTTGTACACCTGCGCTCGTGTGACTTATGTGTGACTAATGTCACATAATGTAATGTTCGACTACCAATTCGAACGCTTCGTAGTCTGGCAATTCTTGAGCAACTTAAGTATTCTCTACTCATTTGTTTAGATGTACACGGGGCTTCTTACTCAAAGTCGCGTCGCTCTTTGTCGGCAGAATTTAATAAAAACTTTATGTCGCTTCAAAGAATGTTTATGGAAATTTTTCACTTTAAGTTGAGCAAAGTAATAAATGTAAACAGGCATTCCATTGTAGTACGAAATTGGCGAAGGTGCGACAAATACTGTGACAACGTAAAAATGCCAACAGCAAACTACGACGATAGCAACAATTGCGTGCGAAAACAGCGGCCACAGCGACACTTGCTCCTACTTGCCCATCTGTACACCCATATACCTACATAAGTACACACATACTGTACAAGCATTTCTCAACCTTGCATTTTAGACTTATAGTCCTTTGAAATGTGAGCTCGTCCCGGCAGCACCTCCCAGCGCGCCAGTGGTAAAAAAGCGAAAATCAAGTAGAAGGAAGCCGGTGGGATGCTGAATAAATGACTCTAGTAAATGAGATTGGATATTAAAATGGGAGAATAACAAATTAGAAAACTTGCAAATAAATTTTGAAAAAGTTTAAACTTAACTGCGCAAACAACAACCACTCGAGGCGAGGGTGCCAGAAAGCACACGGCGACGGTATATGAATTGACACGAGGAAGCATTTCGCCGCCCCAAAACAATCAGTATCACTGATGCATATGTAGTCGTATAAGAGGAGAGGAAGTAAACTTATGTAGAAGCGATATTTTGAATTGTTAGAAGTACTCAGAAGTTTTGTAAAGGTAGTGCGGGAAGGGTGAGCCTCTGTTACTCTTATTATTGCAGGTTGAACGCAATAACCAAACACAGTCGTAAATGAGTTGAGAATTGTGTTATAAAATGTGCAACAGGGCGCTGTTTCCTTCGAAGTGTTAATTTCTTTTAATTAATTTTTTTGCACTTCGCACTAATTACTTACAAGGTTCTTTCAATGTGAACTTAAAAATAACTACGTATAAAGGGGAATTGCTATGACAAAGCGGATTACTACCTCCTAGTAAAAAATATTGTATTGTATCCGATTTAACTTTCTACTTATGGTATTTGAATTAGTCGAAAAAAGCTGGAACGTACGTGGTGGTGGAATGCTTCGGAAGTTATTGTAATACCTAAGAAGCGTATACATTTTTTTTAATTCTAGCCTTGCAAATGCCCTAATAAAATGAGATAGATGGTCCTTTATTACATAACTAGATTTCGCTTGGAATTAACCGGGAATTACAATTTTTAATATGCTGTGTTATTTAATGCTATTTTTTCCAATATGGAGAAACTGTATTTTATTGTACTGCTCGAGAAGTATAGGGTGGGCCATGTAAAATTTGCTTTTTGAATCGGCTTTAAAAAAAAAACTAATCAATATTTTTTTAAAATATTTTTGTCATTTATGGCTTTACAGTAGGCCATTCGATCAACTCAATTATTAAGCATCAATTATTTTCGATTGTTTGGGCTCCAATTTCATGAATGGCAACTTCGATTTCGTGATTTAAGGCATCAATCGTCCCTGGATGGTTCGCATAACATTTGTCCTTAACGGCTCCCCACAAAAAATAGTTCAACGGGCTTAAATCACAGCTCCGAGGCGGTCAATTGATATCGAAATTCAAAAACGGTAGCCAAAAGTTCGAGTGTAACTTTGACAGTGTGACAAGTTGCACCGTCCTGTTGAAACCAAATGTCGTCCATATCATCCTCTTCAATTTTTGGAAACAAAAACTCGTTGAGCATGTCACGGTAACGCTCGCCATTTACTCTAACCGCGGAAGAAGAAGAAGACGCACCACTTTGGAAATAGGTTTTCAATATTTCCCAATTTTGTTCAAGCGTATAGCGTCCCATTTCGTAAATGTAAAACCTTTAAGTAAATTATGAACACATTTGACATGTCATTTGTGTAACCATTCTCAAAAAAATAGGTGGTTCAAAAAGCAAACGCTATATGGCCCACCCGTTATTTATACTTTGTTGAAACTTATTGCCAAAATTGGTGCTGCCCTAACACATAGAGTTCATCATGATGGCTTACATTCGACTCAGTTGATTTGGGAATGAAAGAAATTGCCGTATTTGAAATACGAAAAAAAGGAAGCCGAACTGGGTTCGTTGAATCAGTCTTCGTTCGATCAGTCTTCAGAGTTATTCCATATGCCAAACTGCATCCGAAATCATCGATTTATTGAAGAAAGCGTTTGATGCTAAGATTATTTATAGAGCAAAGGTGACACCATTTGACGCTTCCTGACTATTTCAAGTCATTGGCCTTCGCGAACAGTTCAGCAACTAGTGCCATGCTTGTTTCAGAGTAATGCCAAATTGACTTGCTTCCTTTTAAGAACCTCCTGAAGGCATGTTGTGTTTGGCATCACTATTACATTCGTTCCACTTTTTTAAAGTTTTTGCATTGAGAATCAACACAGAAGTTATGGTACAAAATATAAAGAATTTGAATGAAAATCGTTAGGGAGCTATCGATTTCATCACCTGAGAGGCTCAAATCTAATTAATTTAAACTAAAATTGGCAGAAAGATGTAACAAAAATCGAGTTGATAGGTTTTACAACATGTAGAGATGTGCATATTGAATAGTAAATATGATAAATAAAATAAAATCTCGATATAGAAAATTGTTGAGTTGTGTCAAAAATTTTTATTTAACGTTCAAAAAATATAATTAATATGTACCATATATTTGAAATGAGGAAAAGAGTACCATGCTAGTGGTTTACTTTGATCGATCTAAAATACGTTGTATAAATAAAAAAACAAATAGGGAAGTTTAAATTCGGTCTGGACACAACTTTATATACCCGCCGTACTTCAGCAAAATTTAAATTTTGGAATCAAGTAAACTCATTGACAATGAGAGTTATTGCTTGTACCGTCAGACGGACGGACGGAATTTTAGTTTAAGATGCATAAAAGTGGGAGTGGTTTCTGTCCGATTCGATTAATATTTCCGTTGAATCTAAATTAAGTGGGTAGCAGTACCTGCACTAATTTTGGGCGAATTGTAGTAAAGAGTAATATACGTACCGCACTTCATTAAAATATATTAATTTTTGCTCGAGATACCGAGGTTTCTTATGCTGTTCCATATAACCGTTATGTTAGTAAAATAATTATACAAATGGGAACAAGTGCGCGCATGTGTAAAAATATTAAACAACTTTTCTATTATTTTGGACTCTGTTACTCATTATTGACGAGATATTCAAAAATTTCAAACCAATTTCAACCGTTAATTCTGCTTTTGTTTTTGCAAAAGTGCTTTATAAAAAAAGAAAAAAGTGTTTCATAATAAAAAAACAAGCTTCAGAGGCGAGGTTTAGTATCAAAAGGTGTAAAAAGAGTTTTGAGTTCTAGAGATAAGTCTCAACTGAGAATGTTTAATGTGGGCATCCTATCAGCTGTAGTTTGAGTGTCAAACTGTGCATTGGTAAGCACTCGTTATTGCGATGAAGCAACTGTAACCAAATAAAAAGGCCAAAATTTAGTTTGGAAAATTACTTTTATACAATTCAAATTAAAAAATGTGTGAAAATAATGCAAAATTAAGAATCAATTTACTTTTGCTCGATATGACCACATTTTGCCTTGGCTATGGTCTTGAGATGGCCCAGAAACGTGACTTGCAGGTATTTTGGGCCACTCGCGGACAATGGCTTTTTTCAGCGCCTCGGGACTGGTGAATTTTTTATTCGGACCTTGCTCTCCAAAATGGCCCAAAGAGAATAGTCCATCTGGTGGTTTTTTAGCCATGTTTAGTTCACTCGAGCTTTGTGAGACGGTGCCGAGTCCTGTTAAAACGTCCATGGTCTGCCATCGAAATGTTTGCCTACCCACGACTTCAGAGCAAGCTCCAGAACACTTTCCCGATAATATTTCGCATTTACCTTGACGACAGGCTCGATGAAACCGATTAGAGAGCGTCCATCTGCGGTTACAGCGGCCCAAGCTCTTACCTGTGGCGGGTGCTGCCTCCTGGTGGCAATCGATGACTCAAATGCTCGTATGAACGGTATAGATACACATTTTAAGTGCAAATAATGATAACATTTAATAGTTCTTTGATGAAGAAATAAGGAAAGATAAAGACAAATTACATGCGCTTATACCCATTCTGCCACTGCATGGGAAGCAACGGGAGAAGGTCTTATTAAGCGGGTATTTTGGAAGGAACTTACACTGGCCCATAGTTGTTTATTATTTTTATAAATGACTTATCGAATCATTTTAAGTTTTCCAATTTCCAAATGCAGATGATGTAAAACTCCTACTTAAGGTTCTCAACCCATCTGACGACAATAATCTGCATTTAGAATAACTGCGCCTGAGCGATAGTGCACAACGCACCATTCATGTCTCAATACAGAAAAATGTATTGTGGTAACATTTGCCAGGAAGTCAAACGTTTATTTATTTAATTACAAATTGAATCTCTGCATATTCAAAAGTACACAAAATATTTACCAAATTCGCTTTAAACAAGATTGATTGGCCAAATGGTCCTCTCCATTAAAGCGGCAGACGGAAATTGTTAGGCTTAGACTTTCTTTTTGATAGAATAATTTACTTCTCATTAATTTTTGCTTACAATGTTAACTGCAATGAATTCATCAATCTCTTCCAAGCTCATATCTCGCCCTATGGTCTTAGAATTAATCGCTTGTTTGTTTATTCAACTAGCAAAACCAATTATTCCATGAAAGGACCTGTCTTGCTATGTGTCTGACTGAGTAATCATTAAAGCAATATTATAGATATTAATGCCAATGTTCAATAATTTAAATTTTATCTTTTGCAACATTTCGTTATTTGAATTTGGCTGTAAGACAACTCTCTCTGTAGATTGAAAATAAATAAATAAATATACGCTCATAGTTTACCTTCGTCAGGGCAAATAGCCAGTCGAGATTGATGCAATTTTTTAGCCCGGTAATATCGTATTAATACGTAACACAATCATTCACAAATACCTTCGACAATACTAAAACTAATTGTAGTCTTTTCGATGATGACATCGATGGGATGGTATTCGAAAATGCATGGTATGCTGTCACATCTCCTTACGAAAGTATTCAAATATTATACATATTTTGTGCCACCTTGGCATTGTTTATCAGTGCAAGCATTTAAGTTAAGTGGCGAAACTGCTGGCTGCCTGTTACGAGGGCAGCTTTAGGGTGGCGAACTTTCTTGTGAAATAGACACTCGCGTTTTGATGTATGTGGGTGTGTGCGAATCTTAGCTGCAACAAAGAAATGTTAATGACAAATACATCTTAAATAATTGCGCAGGTGCATCTTAAAAAACGCGCTTGCGTACGTTCCAAGCTTTTATAAAACGATGCTTGGTTGCATTGTCTTTCTCTCCTGTCGTGGTATGGACGCAAATGAGCGAGATGTTGAAAGATTCAGCATTGATGCGGAATGTGGCGACACGATCGGCACCTGTAAATGAAACTACTTGACCGCAAATCTCTTTCTAAAAGTTTTAAAATTATACTTGCAAAACCACTCCTGGAAGCGATATATCGAAATCCACGATATGACTAAATTCATTTATCATGTTATGGCACAACAAATTGTTGATTTCATGGCGTACATTGACTTAGAAGTATGGAAATACATTAAGTCTGTTTGTCACCAACTTCTTAGCCCAATATTGAGAGGAATTCTGTAAAAGATAACAGAGCAATCAACAACCAGACTAAGCATATTAAATGTAAATGAGCAAGATACGATTTGTTTTCAATTCTAAAGACTTCTCGTAAACCAAATTTAATGAAAGCTTTCGCACGCGCTCTATTCTGTAAAGAACTTTAATGTGAAAATGTTGCAAAATATTTTAATACATAAATCATATAACATTTTTTGAAATTCAATCTGGGACTAGTCAAGATATGATTAGAGGGGAATGGAACCCTCAAAAAAATTTTAAAACACAATATAATTTTGTTAAAATAATAAATAAATAAATTGTAAGAATAAATAATAAATTCGAATCTTGAGGTTAATAAACATGAACCTATATCCTGATTGAAAATGATAAACAAAAGCTGGACTGAGGGACTTGAGTGACTCCAGAGTTCACATGAAATAAACGGTAAAACGTATTTCCAAGTGAGGCAGCGCAGTATCTATCACGAAGGTAAGAGCTTATCCAATCAACGAACTTGGAATGAAAACCTGAATGAGCTTATTAGAGACCAATATTTTATGTGAGATCCTATCAAATGCATTAGAGAAGTCGATATATACAGTATCGACTTAATTCCCGGCCTCAAAATTCCTAAGAAAATTTTCTGTAGAAAAAGTGAGATTTGAGCCAGTAGATCATTGGATAACGCACCACATTTCTTCTTAATAGTGCCTTCCAATAGTATCGATTTTAATTTAGCTATTGGTCTTCTTGTATATCTCGAGCCACAAGTTTTGTTTCTTCTTTTGAGAATGTAAGTTCTTTCATTCGTTCAGTAATAAATGTTCAGGAAGAAATGGTTAAACTAAAAATAGTATTAAAGGTTGTTTATCGACTAATATTACCTTCAAAATAAAAGGTTCATATCGCTAAATTCGAGCGAATAAAAATTAGTTTACATCGACCGCATCATGCAAAATGCGTGCATTACAAAAAATTAGCAAAGTTAGCGAATTCGCGCGAGTAAAATTCGCTGTCATCAAGACCATGGCTTTATGCTCCAACTAGGAGTTAGAGGATCTTACATATATATTCCAAAACGATGGTTGCATTTATGCTAGCACTTGGAATAGGGAACAGTGAAAGCGAAGCAACTTCAACCACCATTCACGCAAAAGCTATTGGCAGTGAATTAAAAAAGGATAAAATGCAAATAAAAATCTTGTAATGATTTGAAGGAACACTGAGCTGGAGAAGTCTTCGGCATCAAACGAGCATCGCCATATAAATCAATATGTATGTATGTACTTATGCATATTCATAAGCGTGGCAAAATAATAAGGACTACAACAACAATTATAACAAAAGCTAGAAATGAAAATAATAAAAGTGCAACAACAGCAAAACCATTTTGCAACACCACGAACTACAAATAAACATTATGCAAGTAGAAAGTACAAATATACTCCGCTATTTGCAACAGACCATGCAGTAGGAGGAGAATATGCAAGCGCAGCAGAACACAAATAACTACTTATAGTATGGACATATATAAAACAATAGCAATAACAAAAAGTTGGAAAACTGCTACCGACAAAAGTAGAGGGCTTGGCAGGGGGATAAAACCGTGAGTAGAGCAAGAAGTGGCAGTAACAGCAAAAGTGGCTGCAGCACTGGGAATCAAAGCCAAAAACAATTGCCACAATTGCAATAGAATCGTCGTTAATTACGCTGGTCTGGTTGTTGGTTGAAAGTTGACGAAGTGCGGGGGCATGGAAAGATGGTAAGCTCTGGCTAAACTGAAGTGTTTGGGGCACATTAGTGGCAGCCAAATGGATGGATACCAGGCGAAGGAGGAACGGGCAGTAAGCAAGGGGAATGAATACAGCAAACCAGCATATCACATCTGCGAGTACTAGACGTGAATAGATACATATTAATGTGGCACGTGCATTTGTATGTATATTCCACATTAACATACATACACACACAACTCACATACATAAATGAGATACTCACATTGCGGTTGCAGAGGTAGGCGGGTATCACCCGCTGATATCCATATTATGCTGGCAATGCCAAGTGGAAGGGGTTAGCAAGGGCGGCATGAAAGCCGCTACCATAAGCAGATCACAGCCATGCTTTGGGTACCGTGCTTCGAGCTCGACGGCGCAGGGCAGCAACAAAGTGTATATGATGAAAAAATTCAAAGAAGATATCAAGAGTAAGCAGCAAGGCTACAAAGTAAGTAAGGCAAACGCTCAACGAAGGCGTACTCGTGTTTTGTGGCAACGTAGTATGTAAAAAAGCAAACGCTTAGAGTTGCCATATATTCTCACTTCGATCTGTTCAAAGCCAAGTTTTCTGGTCAGCTGCAGTTGTTCTCTTCTACAGGTGCTCATTGTGCTGCTCTATTGATACTTTGGTTACTATCATTTAATGGAGCCACTCCACATTAATTTATAAGAACTCCAGATTGCATTCGATTTTCAATAAATTTTGGATAATGATGCGGCGTATTTATTTTTGTAAACACAAGTTTTAAATAAGAATACCCGCCTCATATTATATCTTTAGTTTGGAGAAGAACTGAATAGTTCTGGAACCATAATACATAATCCACAATCTTACTACAGTAACGTTAGCTGACTCTATAGCTAAAATATTATTGTTTTCTGAATGTAATGGATTTTGGACGTAGTAATCAACACAGCAGTTTTAAAAACCCACAACTGCAGGATTGGACTGAATTATGAAGTCCATTTTCTTGTGATGGTATGTCCTGTTATATATTATAGTGTGGACCATTAAAACCACTGAAATGAGTAAAATAGAAGCATTTGAAATGTGGATATGTATAAAGAAGAATTCTAAGAATACCCTGGACAGATAGAGTAACAAATGCTGAAGTATTGCGTAGAATTCAGCATGATCGACAATTACTAACCACCATAAAAAGAAGAAAAGCTGCGTATTTGGATCATATTATGTAGAAACGACAAATATCATGTACTTCAACTAATCCTGCAAGGAAAAATAGAAGGCAAACGAGGCATAGGCAGAAAACAACTATCCTGGCTGAGAAATATAAGACATTGGACTGGAATCGGCAATGTAGGAACTTTATTGGAGACAGCGAGAAATCGAGACCTTTATCATGAAATCATAACAAATTTATATTAAACGTAAAACATTTTTGTAATTCGATATTTAATTGTAATATATTGTATATTGTATAAATTGTATGATCGCCTATATTTGGAATCGAATTGGCAAATAAAGAAGAAGAGTAAAAGTTGGGGCTATGAAACCGTAGAATAACTTAGTTGGGCTCTTTGAGAGAAAACACTATAAATACGACTTATCTGTGCACCTTCCGTCGATTTGTTGTACCGCTGTTTGCAAAATGTGGCTAATAGAAAACCCCGCCGATCTCTCCGCATAAATAATATTATTTGTTGATTTTTTGCGAAATACCTATTCCTTTGGCAACCTTTTAGTAGAGATGCGAAAAGTTTGAATGGAGAGAGAATTGGCTGTTGCTGGCGAGCAGAGAGACTCATTAAAATGCAGTGCGAGATAATAAGCGTTTTAATTAAATATTTAACAAGAATAAGTTTATCACAACAAGAACAATAAAAGCAACAACAGTCAGAGTAAAACAATGCAAAGGAAAGTTAAGTAAAAATGTAGGAGACGCTACTACTGGCAGCTTTGGCTCTTGGCTTCCGCCTATTGTGGCTGCTTTTAGCAGCATTACTTTGATTGTTGTTTGCTACATGTTGGCGTCGAGGCATGCAGCATTTAAGTGGATATGTTGTTGCATGCTCGAGCAAGTGAATGTGCGGTGAATATCTGTGCGTCAGGATATTCTGATACAAGCCATACCCAAAGGAGTTGCACAACACACATACATACGAGTATGCACAATGTAATATTTGTGTAGTGTGTATTTGCACATTGTGTATGGTTGTTTGACGGCACCTTTTTGACCAAGAGGCATGCTGCTTGGTGGCTGATGCTCGTGGCAAACCACCATCCCATCACTGCTGAATTATATTGTTGTTGGTGTTATAAAAGAATTTTTGTCATTTTGAGAATTTTTGCAAACACGATTACCAGCGTATGCACACACACAAATGTAAGTGGAAGTGTATGTGTGTGTGAGTGTTTGAGAGAGTGTATTTCTGAGAGTGTCATTAAGAAAATGAAGCACACAGGAGCCAACCAACCAAGCATTCGACCAGACAACCAAAGGCAACCAGCCCTCCACAGTTGCATCTGTGGTATTAAAATTCCGAAGAAACCACTTACGTACAACAGCAAAATATGTATGTAGTTAGTTATGTTATTTTAGCTGAATTTAAATGTTTCTAAAAGTATAGTGAGTTAGTTGATTGAATTTTAATTAAAGCAGTTTTTAAAATTCAGAACATTCCTGCTAAGAAAATATTCAATGATAAAAATTCTTTCAAACAATTTGAGAGTAATAAAAATAAGAAGATGATGCAATAATGAAGTAGCTTAATACATTTCCACAAAAGAAATGTATAATATCGCCAACGTTGCTGCTGACGTTGTCATTATAAGTGGAAGGAAATGAGTATTTATTATCCTTTTAACAATTGCAGTCTTATCAATGTGCGTACAGCATCCGAAGAAGTAGCTGTGGGAGCATACAAACTGCCACAAATGGAATGGGGTTCAAAGTGTCTCAGACAAAAGGACGACAACAACAAAAAAGAGCAAACCAATGAGAGCTTGGTTAAAGGCAAGTAATGAAATAGACGACATTGACGAACGGCACTTCAACTCGCTACACTTGCTCAGCGATGCTTAAGTCAATCAGTCAGTTTGGGTACGATTGTTGTTAATGGTGGCAACTCAAAGTTAAATTATTACAATTCATCAAGGATATGACGGTTGTGTGTTTCTACAATAATTTATGTGAATTAGACCTTCAACGACCCACTTTATGTGTGAAGCGCCGCTTTGTATGATATTTAATGGTGATAGAGAGTTGGAATTCGTCTGCTTCTAAGCAAGATTGGGGGTTCTAGCGGCGCGCACCACTTGCACGTTGCAACGAAGTTATCGGGAGATGTTTATGATGGATTGGATGGGCTAAAAGAGCTGAATAAGTTCCAACGAATTTGCATCCTAAAAATATCCTTTGAATAGTTTAGTTTTTGCATGCTTGTATCATATAATTATTTCGAAAATCAAAAAGTACAGTGTGTAACTGTGTGTAATGCTCTTCGTCTTCAACTCGCGATGACACTTACATACATACAGCTCTCTTGATCGCAGCGTCTGTGCTATTCGTTAAGTACTCAAATGGCCAATGCAGAGCATATCCAAAAAATTGGCTTGCCCCAGAAACAATATACTTTTTTGGTATCACTTCTATTCTTGTGGAATAAAAAACTTTACATACTAGGAATATAATTATTTTGTATTTGTAAAGATCAAGATAGGACTTATCTCTGAGATTATTTATGTAGCGGCGGCCCACGGCTTCTTAAATATCACAGAACTCATTCGCGTACTTGAAAAGTAATTAATTGAGAACGTAAAGTGGAACGTTCGCCCGTTCAGTTTCCTCCCAAAAAGACGTGCTGCGACTGATGCCTAATGGCAATCAATCGGGATAGGTGAAGAACATAACCGCGTTAAAATCTATGTGCAAAACACGTTTGGTATTAGAAGCAAGTCTCAGCTTGTAAAACTATTTGGGAGAACGTGGTTGTTTAATTAGGGAAGTCGAATGGGTGGAGGTTTATATTTTTTGGTAAATAACACCAGCTCCGTTTTGTTAGAGTTGACTCGGAGGCCGCAAGTGGCAGCCTAGCGACTGAGCACAGTTAGTGACCTTACCAAAATCTCAGCCATGACTGAGAGAAACGGTCCCGATACCATCAGGACCAAGCATTAAGCATTATCAGAACTTCGTCAATAGCAACTACCCAAAGTAGGGGCGAAAGGACACCACCCTGCGGCGTCCCCCTGTGAACAAATCTAGTGACTTTAGCCCCTCGTGCGATTGCATTAACTTCCCTGCAGCCAAGCAGGGATGAGATCCAGAGACAGATAGGTCTTTCCACCTCTAGTCTATCTAACGCAGGGACAATTGCCCCTGATGTTATTAAAAACACCCTCTATATCTATGAAGGCCGCCAAAGTGAATTGGCCTTTCAGGTAAACGTGTTGCGCTGGAGATAATTTGGATTCGATGTGCTCTTGGATATGATAATCAATCAATCTTCCAAATACTTTTAGGATAAATGAGGTAAGACTTATAGGCCTTAAGTCCTTGGCCGAGTCGTGACCGCTCCTCCCTGCCTTGGGTATGAAAACAATCCCCATTTTCTTCCAGTTGGCAGGGACGTGATTAAGAGCGATACACGCCAAGTAGATTTCTTGCAGGACAGGAACCACCGAGGTACTTGTTTTCTGAAGCATCACAGGCAAGATATCGTCATAACCAGGATATTGAAAAGAAGAAAAACTATTTATGGTCTACGTGATTCTGTCAACTGACTGAATAGATTCCAGGGAAACATCAAGTAGCCCTACCTGTCGACTCGTGTCGACAGTGTCACGAGGGCTAATAGAATTTTCCGGAAAGTGATTATTTACCAGGATAGTCAAAGATTCTTCTGCAGACTCAGCCCACTCCCCATCCTCCCTTTTTACAAGAGTTCTGCAGGAGTGGTCTCTCGAACGGATCTTGCTTAGCCTGGCAGAATCCTTCACGGATTCAATAGACTCGCAGTACTCCTTCCAGGAGTTGCGTGTTGCATATTTAATGGCTTTTTTGTATTCATTCAAAGTTACACTGTAATTCTTTTTCGTTTTCTTTTTAGTTGGTAGAATTCGTCAAAAACCTGCCAAGCCTTATTTTTCAAGTCGGTCAGCGTCTTGCTCTACCAGGGAGGAAAGTCTTTCTTGCTAAAAGATACTGGACAAGCCACTGTGAAGGCCGTCTGATAGAATCGCTGCACACAGTCGGATCTTTTATGGTTCATTTGGCGAGATATGGTTTCCCGTGCTAAATTTATTTCGAAAATAATCAACTCCTGATCTAAAAAGAATTTCTCTGAGAAACCTTCCAATTATCAAGCCTAATGGCAGGCGAATTAGTCGAGAGAGTGATATCAAGAACCTATTTCCAAACAATTGATGTTTCCGATGCTGGAAATACAAATGTGGGGGTATTGCCCTTGTTACAAATAAGGAGATTACGGCTAATAGTGAAATCAGAACGAGACTCACCTCGATCATTTATGCCGCTGCTTCCCCAAATGGTATGTCTCGCATTGGCGCCGCAGCCAATGAGGAAATCGTCTTTATTAAACGAAGGTGTGTCCACCAAGCGCCCTACTTCCAAGGCGTGGTTGAATGAAACCTTTTTCCGCTGGGATTACTTTGACTCCAATATCTACATGGCCTATTGTATGGATAGAAATGCCAATTTAAAATCCCCTCGGGGGAGCCTGTAATGCCTAGAGGGCGCGTGTTCATGTGGTGGATAGGGGAACACCTCTCAGATAAGGGGTAGGAGAGCAAATATCTCCCGCGAACCACACAGGTCGAAGAAGTAAACTTCGGTAAAAAAACTCTCTCAACCCAAGGTGTGATGAGACCCGTGCCTATGGGGTGGGCTTGGCAGCCGGGGTACTAAATAAGGCTGTCTTCGAACGGAGCCCTCCTGATATCAGGCCGCCTGATATGAGCCGCTGCCATGGTCGACCGGATATTTCCCCTTTATCCTCTTTGGTCACCGGGGTAGGTGACCGTATGAACCTGATGAAATGTTTAAATTAAAAAATAAAAACTCGGATGACGGAAAAAAAACCAAACAAACGGACAAAATGACGGGAAAACATACGGACACATTGACGGCAATGACTGATATACAAACGAACAGGATATACAGCAAACAGGAAAGGCAGGAAAAAGGGACAAACGCACTTAGCATACAGTCGGACAAATGAACAAAACGAGCAAGGACGAACTGAGGAAGATGGGTTAGGTTAACTAAGCATACGTTATGTCTGTGTAAGGCGGTTATGCGACCTATTTTATCGTATGGTATGGTAGTTTGGTGCAAAACTCTATAAAGAGAGTACAATACCAAATTACTCGGCGGAATAGAAAGATCAGCCTGTGCAATAACGGTCGGTGCAAGCAGATCATGTCTCAGAGAGGCTATCAAAGCACTGACACACGTTATACCAATAGACCGACGTATTAAGAAGACGGCAACCATGAGTGCGTTTAGGTTAAGTGAAGCGGGTCGCTGTAAAGAAAAAACGTATGGTCATGCCAGTCTATTATTGCGACAGTCTCAGTTAACCTCGGTGAGGACTGACTACATCGTCCCGACGGTAACATTCAATAGGAATTTTGCCACTCTCTTTCCATCTAAGGAAGACTGGAATAAGGGATTCTCTCTAAACAACTTTGACACTGCACTCTATACAGATGGCAGTAAAATGGACTGTGGTGTTGGAGCTGGTATATATCCTCACAGATTTAAAATTGAGAAATCTGTGCGTCTACCTAATACCAGTAGTGTCTTCCAGGCGGAACAACTGGCAAATGGGGAAGCCTACTAATCGCAGATTTCTCTTTTTAAGGCAATTGAAATTCCGGCTCTGGGTTCGACTACAACAACCAGTAAAGTGGTGGAACAAAGAAGGAATATCCTCACCACCTTGAGTGAAAACCGTAAAGTTACTTTAATTTGGCTCCCGGGACATCGGAACATTGAAGGTAACGAAAAAGCATATGAACTGGCAAGAGGGGGATCAGCCATGAATAACGCTCTCTCACAGTTGTAAACGGCCGGAGAAAAATTAAACAACCTTCCGTTTCCTCTGTGAATGCCCTGCCTTATGGACGGACAGAAAGATAACCCTGAGCCAACCGCTTTTCGAGAGCCTCAACCAACTGTCTGGCTTGGACGTCAAAAACCTAATAAGGTTCTTAAATCGTACAGACTGGGTATAGTCATGCTGTAAATAACTGTTAAACAAGTTGGTAACGAGGATGTGGCAATAAAAATTAGGCTTTCTTTGCTCTGTATAAACAGTTTGATAAAAATTCGTCTGATTGGATAAATTTTTGCACAGAAACATCGTTCTAAGCTTCGAAGAAAGCAGCGTTTTGGAATTTTGTAAATTCGGCATCCTGCTGATGTCGCTAATCTTTTTGCTGAGTTCTCTAAATCCAATTTTTGCATCTGCCTTCGACAGTTTTGAAAATGTTTCCTTTGATACACTAATAGCTTATTGATTTTGCCCAGCTCGTACGAGTATTGTCCGCTGAAGATTGTATAGGTGCTGTTAGGTGTTTGGTAGATCTCTTCTTTGTGGCGAGCGCCTTGATGTTGTTCCCACAGTTTATGTCTTTTATGCCTTCCGATAGTTTTTTATGGAAAGGTTTTCAATGGCAGAAATCGATTCGAGGAGGCTCACCGCTATTAGAAAAAACTTTTTGGGTAATTTGATGTTTCATGCAAAGATTTTCGGGTTTATAAGGTATGGAAATGTCTCTTTTTCTCTACAGGTAAGTTTATTGCTTAGGCAACACTGTTTCTTCTAAATGAGATAGATCGGAATAAACATTTGTTCTCCAGGAAAACAGTACCTAAATATTTAACCAAGAATATTATATATAAATATATAAAATATTACTGAGTCCTATTTTCTGGATGAAATGAACTGCACATTTAATAGAACTCTACCAGTTTGATTTTCGATAAGTTGGTTTTTTTTTTATTGTTGAACTTAATTAAGCTACAAATTCTCCAATTTGTTATTATATTTTAATATGATAAGTTTTGAGAAATACCTTAACATAAAAATAATTACTCGAAGTTAACTGTATATTTCTTTTACATTTACAGGGGTTTCGGCTTCATAACATTCAGTGATCCAAACAGCGTAGACAAGGTTCTAACACAAGGTACACACGAACTAGACGGTAAAAAGGTAAACCATTACTTTGTTCAAATACTTACATCCATATCACTCTTACTCATTTACAAATACGCACCCTAAAATTAAGATTACGTGTACATCACTTCGTTTTGGAAACCGCCCTTCATCACTTTACTTCTCCCAAGGGAGTTTACACTAGGCAATGCTCTGAATACAATTGAAAATACCTATAATTGTTTGTGGAACTTAGGCGTCAGCGCCGTTTCATGCAAGTTTCTTAGCCTAACTTCGATTTCTTTGGGAACATATTTGAGTGCCGCGTAAATTGTAATAATATTTTAAGAAGATTTACCAAAATCTCTGAATAATATGCGTTATTTTGTGAATAGGTTTTGCTTTCTTTCGCGAATTATAATGAATCGTCGCCGAATTGGCCAGTTACGCAAATCATTTACCAAATTTACGGGGCACAAAAAATCATAGACAGTGACGCAGACAGTGAGAGCATTGCGAATGCATTAGTAAAAATGTGAATGTATTGCTATTGTCTTTGCGAAAGTGTGCCGTGTAAACGCCAAGTTATGAGACAATTTTTTTACAATCAATTACATTAAATAAATGTAAAAATAAATATGCCTTTCTTGCCTCAAATCACACCAACACCCTCCACTTTGATTGTAATTTCAATTTACTTGGAAAAATAGCAAAAGGCGCACTCATAAATAGCATTCAAAGAAAAATATAGCAAAGCATGCACATTTTAAAATTTTCGAAATAAAGCATTTTCCAATATGAGGTTTTATTTTGATAAACGATCAATGGTTTCGTTGCTTGTGTAGCACGAAGCGCCGACTTGTTGAAAACAAACGTTGTCCAGATCAATACCATCCAATTCCGGCCATCAAAAATCGTTATTCATCTCCCGATAGCGCAATCCATTAACCCTAACTGTTGCTCCAGCTTCATTTTCGAAAAAGTAAGGTCCAATGACTCCGCCGGACCATGAACTGCACCAAACAGTCGCACGTTGAGGATAGAGAGACTTTTCAACAATAACTCTTGGGTTTTCTGAGCGCCAGATCTGACAATTTTGCTTGTTGACTAATCCACCGAGGTGAAAATAGGCCTCATTACTCAATATGATTTTTCGATGGAATTCCGGATCATTTCTTTGCTGATTAGACACGACGTTGTTCCTGTGTTAACTGGACTTTATAAGCCTTAAGACCCAAATCTTTATGCAAAATACGGTGTAATGACGTTTGTGGAATGCCGAACTCCAAAGAACGACGAGGAATGGACAAACCTGGGGTTTCTTCAACATTTTCGGCTACAACAGCAATATTTTCGGCTGTTCTTGAGCGTCGTGCACTGGTTTTATTCTTCACATCACTAACTTGTCCCAACAACTCGAATTTTTTCACCAATTTCTGTTTTGCGGTCCGACAAGGTGCTTCACGATGACCCAAAAATGTTCGAGTTTTACGAACCGTCTATGCCAAATTTTCTTCACTTTTATAGTGAATTTTAATAATTTCAATGCGTTGTTTAAGTGTGTATCGTTCCATTTTTATTAATGGCGTAGTTTCTACTTGTCAAATATCGAAAAATGCCAGGTTCAAAAGTGACATCTACCGAAATAGCGGGCTATTCAAAATAACACCTGTTTTTAGAAAACCCTTTATAATTTGTAGCTCTTTGGGATTTTTCTTGTTCACCTTTTAAATGGCCACACGAAAAGTTAATTTATTAATTTTATCATTGAAAAAACTGTTTGTCTTGGGAAATAGAAAGAGTCGAAATATGGAAAGCGAGCACTTTAAGGCTACGTTCACTATACTGCACATCCGTGGCGGTATTACTTCCGAAAATAATCAAGCAAAACTGTAGGTATATCTTTATGTGATGATGTTTAAGCTGCGGGTTAAGAGTGGTGAAACTCACACCTGACATTTTCCGCTTCATTAATAAAATGAACGTATTTTGGTTTCTGTACAACTTTTTTACTGTTTTGGAAAAACTGGGGGCATCATTTATATGCGATTATGTTTGAAGGCAAAAACATTGCGAATCGCTCTGATACTACTCGATTTAAAGGCAAGGGGCTACAAGGGATGTTAAGGCAAGGCAGGTGGGCAGAGCGACTCTAAATTCCATTGTAGTAGAAAGCGAATGTTTCAAAGTGGATGCACAGTGGAACGCAATGGCAACGTAGAAGACGTGGGACGAGAAATACTTTTGCTATCGTGTTGCGAAACTGTTTGCAAACTATTTTAATTACAACAACGAACATGATAGTGCCGATGAAAACGACTTTAACGATCCGACGTGTATGAACATGCAGCCACACACATCCTTATCGCCATACGCAAATATGTGTATGTGTGTATTTAGGGAGATATTTGCACACATATGCACGATTCATTGCATATTTAGAGGTACAGTAGGATTGCCGTATTTGAATTTTTGATACCAGTTTGGCATTTCGCATTCGTTAAGTAGTTTTCATTTTGTAATAAATATTTTCATTCCATTCGTGCTTTCCTAGCCAAAAACTAGTTTTAGCAGAGCTTAGCAGATGTAGTTTAAGTTGCTTAAATTTCTCAACTCATAATTCATGTACATTCACTTATAGTTGCATCACATTGAGCCTATTTTGATGATTGTTTGACTTGAACAATACCACAGCTATTTATGTGCCTGCTTGATTTTTTCGCTATTGAATTTCACAAAGTGCGGTTTATCTATACCATGGTATTTTTGGTTGTCCATTATTTTCCTGAAGACAACCTTACACACCAGTCCTCGGTTTGCATGGTACTCCAATTTCACGACTTCGCTTTAACACGGTTTTTAAATTACAACGAAACATTTGTTTTTGGTCTTGTTCTGATAGTCTAGCGTTAGACTTTTCCAAAACGTCGAAGAACAAGAATAAGAAGAAACTTCAAAGTTACTTCTTCTGTAAAACAGGCAGTTTTTAGTTTTAAAATTTTATTTCGTAATAGTGCTTCAACTTTATTAGAGCCCTATAAGGTTTACAAAAAGAAAACCCAAGGAAAGAAAAACAATTTCAAACAAAAATTTTAGTTTTGGTCAAACTAAAATCTGGACAAGTCGCAACATCTGTAGAAAAATAATATGAAATGAATAAGGCAGCTGTTAGGACAATGAAGCAAATGCAAGTTTCTATTCGGAAAAGTGGAGCTAGGGAAACTACTGTAAGCGCAAAATTTTTCTCATATCATCGAGATAATTTAACAGAAGCAATAGAAAAACTCGAGTTGTTTGGATAGAGGTCAATAATAAAAAAGGTCCTGTAGTTTCGATTTCGATAAGGATAGTGTAAGCAAAGGATGGAAATGTAATGAGCCGGGTACAAGAGAAAACCTGTAGTGGCGTCTATTCTACTGTCCGGCTCTCTCGAAAACTATACCATGCCATCTGGCTGCTTTAAGTTTTGAAAGACTAGAATCTTATATCTCTGCACTGGAGCTTAGACGAGTAATGCATGAAAAATATAAATAAATAAAAAAGGACTCAGGTCTGGTATCGTTATGGATCAGTATAACTTAACCTTACCTAAGGGATGGCTAGTAAACTAAAAAAAAATACAAGCTCTGAATCAATCCTTTTCTCATTTTATACGACTGTAATGAAAATATCTTCGAATTTTTTTTGTCTTCTTCAGATCGATTTACACGGTTTTCAGGTTTATTGAGCATATCGGTCTACTTTGTACAAACTCTGTGTCTTGTTTTATACGGTTTCGTTTTGCACGATTTTTCCAAGAACGTATTTAGCATGCAAATCGAGTGCACCTATATCTATATACATCCCACTTTTCTAGTAGGCTTTGGATAATATATAACATATGGGCTGAGAAGTCCCGCGTCTAACACATAGATGCCCCTTGTTTTACTGCATTCACCTCTTTTTCAGTCAGTGTTAACCTTGAAAACACAACTGTTAAAATTTCATGACCTTCATTAGTTCATGAGTTATTGTGTTAAGAGTGACGCTACTTTTGTTATTTTCAAAACAATAGATCAAAAATAATTTCGTGTTTTGAGGCAAAAGATAAATCGGTATGCAAAATTGGTATTAAAATATTTTATAGCGGCGCTGGATTGATCGCGTTGTTCTTGATGTAAATTGCGTTGATGAATAAAGCTAATTTTGAATAAAAAAATACGTGTTCTCCCGGGCCCGGGACTTTTCAGCCCATGTGTTAGGTTCATATAACCATTTCGGTACCCGACGATATTTTATTTGAAAATATAATTCTCTATGGCAACACTAATTTGCAATAATCAAAAAACACTTCGCATATATTTAAGCAGTTGCCACCTTTGCCTTGCCTTTTAAGAGTCTTTGCACATCTAATAGTCGACTAGAGCTGGTCTATTTTGCTAATATTTGTAGGCTTCCACCTCGCTTTATCGAAATTTTTCTGGTGCTATGTGCTTGCCGTTTTGGCAGCTAAAAATGTGCAATATTGCAACTTCGCAGTGCCTTTGATAATGATAATGAAATTCATGGTATGCGCAGGCAGCAGTCAAAGAGTTCCTTGAGTGGCTGTTTTTATCAAAGTTATTATTAGCAAATCATGCTCTTGTGCCAAAAAAAAAAAAAACCACCGAAGAAACCTTATTATGGATGCATGTTGTTGATTGGTAAGCATTTTTTACCACGTATGTATGTATCTCCATATATGCGGCTGCATTTAATCCTTAACATATTTACTCTTCTCTATGCTTCAAATTTATTACAGGTATGACTACTTTTTTCTTTTGCTGTCACATATTCGGAATTCGATTGCATTAACTTAATTACACAGAATCGAAGTAGACGCGAGCAAATTCGGTGATCTGTGGCAACAGCAAGACAGATGCTGCCGAGAGATTTTCCGTCTGCCCCTATTCCGCATCAGCTATTCCGGTTGCTGATGTTCAATTTCCGTTTGTTTGAAATTTTGCGCTTTGCAATTTTTTTAATGTTTTTCTCTCGCTTCAAAAATAGCGCTGCGGCAGTGAGATTTCATGCCATTTCCTCTTTAAAGCGTACTTTTTCTCACTATTTCTAGGTGACGCCTACCGATAAATATACATATGTATGTATAAATGCATAGATCTAATTCCACATATTATGGTACAGTAATCAAAAATACCTACCTTGGTAAAGCAGCATCCGCATTGCCCAAGCATTTCCAATTATTTGCTGTTTTCATTCATTTTCCATTACGGTTCGTTTAACCGGCTTGCCAAATAGCCAACTGAAATGCACTGAAACAAATTCAATTCGCAAATTAGTGGATTCTAATTATTTATTTATTTATTTATTCACACGCTGTTTATAAATTATAAATAATCAGCGTTTATAATACTAGGTATGTCTGTAAGGAGTAAATTTTAATTTTTCACACTGAGGTCATAAATGATATGCTTGTATGTATTTAATTGTTTACGTATATGTCTTTGGTACATACAGGCAATAAGTTCTCGAAGGCCTGTTGTGATTGCCCTCTGTGAATGTTAAGGGAGGCACAGTTCACTAACAGCGATTTCTATAATACTTATAAATCCGGTTTCCGCAGATATAATTGAAGATATTTGATGCCTCTTAACCCTGTTAGAGTAGTGAAGAAGCATGGCTCCAAATACTTGATGAGCCAATTTCACATTTTAATAATTTTGTAGAGAGTAACTTGTGCGGGTCGTACAGGGTGGCCGTAGTCGAATGGGTTGGTGCGTGACCACCATTCGGAAGTGCCCAGGCATGAAACCCCAAACGATAGAAAGTTTTTTAGTTTATTTAGCGGCCGCCCTTCGGCTGACAATGACAAGCCTTGGTGTGTATTTCTGCCATAAAAATTCTCCTCATAAAAAAGTATCTGCCATTTGAAGGCGGCATGAAATTAAAGGCACCTGTGGAAATATATCGAGGCGCACACCATAAATAGGAGAGGAGCTCGCTTTTGTCATTCTGCAAGCTTCTGTGCATAAACGGGCATTAAAAATGTGATTTTTTTCTTTGAAATAAAATTTTACTTCTCAGTTGTTTACTCGGTCGAAAAAAGCACTTCCAGCAGAAGTAAATTTCCGTCGGATTTCGGTGTGCACTTTGTTAAAGTTGTGAATGCTGGTTCCTAGTAAGCAACATGCACGCGGGTACACACAGAAAATTCACTCCATATTCGTTAGACGGCAGGATTTTTTTCTTTTGACCACAACTAAAGAAATAATTTAACTAATTCAGAGGAGGTGAAATACGCGAGATAGTTATTATGGCCGCTGATTAAAATGCTGTCCGGATGCGCCAGCAACTAATTTTGTTCTGATATATAAATATTAGGGCGGGTCGATTTAAAAATCGCTCATTGCTCTGTGAAAATCGTATTCTAGGGATCAAAATAAGAAACTTTGCCGAAGGAACCATATCTCTAAAACGAATTCTGATGTCCCCCAATTTGGGTCGAACTTTTTAGTTTCTTTTCTCATGTAAAGGCCAAAAATGGTGATATTTTGAAATGATTGTATGGGGAACCCCCCAGGGAAGTTCCAGGGGGTGTGCCACTGGCATGGGTGGATCGGCCGTCCAAAGTTAGTGGGGGTCGGTCATACATTTGGACTCGATTGGAGCACTCTAAATGGGTCAAAGAGGGATTTTTCGTTCGACCCAAATTGGGGGACATCAGAATTCGTTTTAGAGGTATGGTTCGACTTTCACAGAGCAATTTTTAAATCGACCCGCCCTAATATGTTTACATAATACAATAAAATATCTATATAATTGGCCAGACTACCCAACATAACAAAATCCACATAATTATTCTGTCATTTAATTTTCGAGATATTGCCAAATTACAGAACCGATTTACGAAATTATGCGCCCGCCGAGTTCTTTCTGCAATAATCTAATTATTGTGCTGTCTTGTTAAAACCAGGATTCTAAAAATAAATACTGTCAAAATTATCTATCATTAAACAACTTGGCCTTCAATATTCGCTTAAAAGCTTCAAGTACTATGGAAAAGATTAAATTATACCGCTTCGGTAATATCCCTTTTCTTACAAGGGTTTTTGATGTATTTGTATTCTACATTTATTGGTTCATACAAGTAACATCTCATGTCCGACTTTAGGAGATAAATATATGAAAAACGAAGATTTATTGGTGTAGTGTTTGAAATTTAAATGCGATTTTTTTTTGTCGTAAATAATTATGTAGAAGTTTTTGAAAATAATTTTTTTCAGTGAAAATTTTTAACGTTCACCCGGCTTAGTGGTCAGCTGCCCATCTTTCCCGCGGAACAACTAGCCTAGAAACATTGTTTGGTGGGCAGGTTTGTGAAAACTCACTTTCCGCCGCTTCCACTCGATGTTTGATGGTGTACATGTACTTAAACAAGTATATGTATGTTTGTGTGTGTATTGCGTCCACTCAACGCTGATTAGTTTTAGCTTTAATCTCGAAATCGATTTCCCGGCCGTCCGAATCCAGCAGGAAATAATCATCCAACTTGCAGCTGAGTTTTGGCGTTCTACCTGTCAGCGCTCTCCTGCACAGTCATCTTACCCTGCCCTTCATCACTTACACAACACACTGCTCGCGTTCATTCGTCAACTGCTCATTCTTTAATTTTTCAGTTGTGCAATATTTCAATTCAAAGTTGTTTTTATTGTTGCGAGGCCATTTCACTTTCCCGCATTATTTTTCATTTTGCACGCTTTTGCAGCAATTTCAGAGACTTTTCTATGCTTCCATTCGCCTCTCCAAATGGCGTTTTCATTCGTTCTTTTAATTTCATTTCACTGTCGATTTCTTCTGTCGACGCGAATGTGATTTCGAGCATCGATAAGCATCGCCATCGCGTTGATATTATTAGTCGCAATCATCACATTCCAACTATTTAAAATGCGACCATGGGCAACTGCAGTACCTCGTCTATTTATGCAATATCACGTAAGGCCGCATAAAAGTGGCGTCTTCCTACACGAAATAGAACACTTGTGTTGAGATATTTATGAATGGAGAATTTTAAGAATAAGTAACTGAAAACAAAATTGAAATTTTATGATTTTTAATTATTTTTAATGACGCTGTTTGTTAAAACTGTATAACGGAATGGTCACTTGGCTTAGCAATTCGTACCACGTTGAGTTCTGACGAAACCCAGGGTCGATTTTATAACCCAAAATTAAGTTCTGCTGAGCAGGGTGGAGAAGTGACTAAAATGGCGAGAAACGGGTCGGAATCAACGATTCGCTCAAAATATAGTAAAGCGCTGAGCTCGGCATGAAAAAGATAATTTAATTTAAGACTTTGCAATTGCTTGGTGAATTTGTTTTTGGTTTTGTTAAAAAGGGATTTGTTTTAATTCGCCGCTGAAAATTTTACAATTGATAAAAATGAATGATGAGAGAACAATGGAATAATATGGGGAAAGTGAAAAGAAGCTTCGGAATTGATTCCATAAATATCAGCAGGATAGAGAGAGGAATGCAAAAGACAAGGCGTCGAGCTAGAGATGAAAACAAAATATCTTAAATTCGACGCTATGCTTTTCACTAGATATGGCGGTAACTTTTGAATATACGAGGTGTGTTCAAAAAGTATCCGAATTTTGTGTTTATTCAAAACTTATTTATTTATTCATTAATATCTATTTTGTCCCCTTCAAAGTATTCCCCATGAGATATTATGCACTTGTGCCAACGTTTTTTCCAATCTTTGAAGCACTTCAAAAAATATATTTTTTTTATTCTGTTAAGCTCCTCCTTCGGTGCCGTCTTTACCTCGTCAATCGTAGCTTAGTGTCGTCCTTTCATGGGCCTCTTAAGTTTCGGGAACAAGAAAAAGTCACAGGGAGCCAGATCTGGGGAATATGGTGGCTGTGGCATCATTAGTGTGTTGTTTTTGGTCAAAAAGTCGTTTTTGTTCTTCCACAAATCCGGGCATTTCTGGCGGATAAGTTTCCATATTGACCGTTTTACCCTGTGGCAAGAACTCATGATTCACAAGGCTTCTGCAATCAAAGAAAACGGTAAGCAAAACTTTTACAATCGAGGAACTTGGCGCGCTTTTTTTGATCTTGGTTCGTGCGGCAGCTTCCATTGAGATGATTGAGCTTTGGTTTCCACGTCATAACCATAAACCCACGATTCGTGGAGCAAATTTGTGTCGTCGCGAACAGAGTCCAACATCTCATTAGGAATGTTCATGCGATGCTGCTTTTGGTCGAAATTGACTTGCTTTTGGTACGAAGTCAACATTCGGATACATCCGCGCAATTAATATTGTTTTCCACACAAAATTTGATACGGGTTCTTTGATCCATCTCTTTGAATAGGTAAAAAACGAAGTCAAACCGAAACACGTGCAAGCAAAGCAGCTGTCAGCAATTAACTGAACATTCAAAATGGCCGAACTCGTCGGCATGAGTGAGAGACATGAGTACCAACATATCGCCAGTACCAACAAAAAAATCGCTATTCGATATACGTAACCTGTGAAAATTCAAAATTCGCGATACTTTTCGAACACACCTCGTGCATACGCACACAATAGGCGTAAAGGGCCTTTCAAAAGATGCGCTTTTATGTTGTTTTAGAATAAAAATCTTTCAGGTTTCACTATTTTTAATGAAGGTGGATCTTTTAACAATTTTATCTGAAAAATGACATACTTTAAATGCCAACCATGAGCACGTCTGCAGGCAGCCATACGAGAATTAAAGCTTTGAAGGACTTACCCCCACACTATCGCATTGCGTTTAGCAATCTCAACCCGAATGCTCTGTTTCTGCTCTGGAATCGTTGTTGGCTTAACCACATAAACTTTAGTTTTTAAAAAACCCTACAAAAATAAAAACTACGAGTATTTTGAATAAAAATAGTGAAACCTAAAAAATATAAGTTTTTACACGTTTTATTTTAATATGACATCTATACGAGTCTTTTGAATGACCTTTAATAGTGGTATTCACATCCGGCTCATTACTTTGGTAATTCGTTAGTTTTTCTTCGGTAAAACTTTGAACTGTGAAAGTACTTTTTATGAAGTTTCGGTTGCCTGAAAAAGTGTTTCGCAGTTCCTTCAGTGTTAATGAAAAGTGAAAATGCCGCGCAAAATGCGAAATCAAGAATTGTTGATGATTTTTATGACAATGTTTTTCATGGTAGAAATACACTCGGAGGCTTACAATTGCCTACCAAAGAGTTGCAACTATTAGAAAAACCTTTTCTACCATTTTGGACATTACCAAGTGGTAGTCATGTAGTTAAGCTTGCATATATTCAAACAAATACAGAAATTATTGGACTTCTCTAAATCTTTACCTGGCCCTGGCAGCACTTAAACCAAAACGAGTATGTTATGTCATTATGTGTTGTATGTATATAAGTTTGTGGCATTCCCATAAGGCTTACAATAAAAGAAGTAAGGACATATTAAGTTGTGGCTGTCTGTTAATTTTTTGGTATATACTGAGGGTTTTATGTAAATAACGGGTCATCAAATTGGAGTTACTTTTTCCAATAGGGTTTTTTACAGATCACGTGTGACTGCTGTCAAACTAAATACATAATTGTTTTCAGTATTCATTGACATTTCATCATGGAACGATTTACGCCTCATCAACGTTTACAAATTGTACAATTGTGTTACGAAAATCGACTCCCTGTGAAAAGTGTTCATCGAGCGCTCAGGCCAAGTCTGGGGTGTTTGGCCGAGCTCCTCCTCCTATTTGTGACGTGCGTCTTGATGTTGTTCCACAAATGGAAGGACCTACAGTTTCAAGCCGACTCCGAAGAGCAAATATTTTTATGAGGAGCTTTTTCATGGCAAAAATACATTCGGAGGTTTGCCATTGCCTGGCGAGGGGCGACCGCTATTAGAAACATGTTTTTATTAATTTTGGTGCTTCACCGAGATTCGAACCTACGTCCTCTCTGTGAATTCCGAATGGTAATTACGCACCAACCCATTCGGCTACAGCGGCCAAGTTATGGTGTACATAACTATTCAGCGATGAGCCCTATTTTTTGTGTAATGGCTACGTCAACAGGCAAAATCGCCGTATTTGGGCCGTAGAGCACCCAAGGTCATTAAAAAATAGCAAATACGTCTATTGAAAACAACCGTTTGGTGTGGCCTATTCACTGGAGGAATCATTGGCCTATTTTTCTTCATAGATGAGGCTGGCGCCAATACAATAGTGAATAGCTAACGCTAAGTCATGGTAAGTGACTTTTTTATGTCGGAAATGCGAAGGTTTGGTTCCACGGCTCTACTTGCTATATGGCCCTTAAAACAGTGGACTTACGGCGTTGCCGTTCAGTTGCGGCCAACATTTGAAAAGGATTATCTTTATGAAATAAATGTCATGAATGGTTCTACACAAAAATAATAAAGACAATTTAAAATCCTATACCTCTACATTGATCACCCTTTATGTTTGTATGTATATTAAACCGTCCTCAAAAAAACGTTCATCGTTCACTATTGAATCTATGTATTTTTGTAAAGTAATTTCGAAAAGAAACATTTTTTACATGAGGTTTCGGGATTTATAGGATTTAAAGAATATCAAAATAATATTTCTATCTGGTAATATGACTGCAGTTTGCCAGCCCTTAGATCAAGGAGTGATTCGAATTTTTGAAATTTATTGAAACTTGACAGCTGCAGTATACAAACAGGCAAGCTATGCAGTGCGTAAAGGTCAAAATAAAGATTTTTCTCCACATAGGATGGCAGTATTATCAAAAATAAATAGAAAATCCGAAAACGAAAAGCGAAAAATCCCACTTTGACCCATTTAGAGTGCTCCAATCGAGTGCAAATGTATGACCGACCCCCACTAACTTTGGATGGCCGATCCACCCATGCCAGTGGCATACCCCCTGGAACTCCCCTGGGGGGTTCCCCATACAATAATTTCAAAATATCACCATTTTTGGCCTTTACATGAGAAAAGAAACTAAAAAGTTCGACCCAAATTGGGGGACATCAGAATTCGTTTTAGAGGTATGGTTCCTTCGGCAAAGTTTCTTATTTTGATCCCTAGAATATGATTTTCACAGAGCAATGGGCGATTTTTTTACCTCCCCACAAATCGACCCGGCCTAGTATATATGGTAATGGGCGTGTGCGTCATTTGTTAATCGGGAGACCGAGCTTCGCCGGGACTTTGTGGCTTGCGTCTTAATACTGTTCGGCAACTGGAGGGATCCAAAGTTGATGCCGCTTCCGAATGGCATGATTTTGATCCTTAAAATTCAATAACGTGTAACTTTAAAAAGCTTGTAAATCAATTATTTTTGTAATCGCCAGTAAGTTGAGGTGGTCCGTATCGGTAAACGTAGCGCACTACGCACTGCATGCGCTTTTGAACGGTATGGGATGACGCATAATGCCTTGTTGCCAGAAAGATACTAGTTGAAGTCAAAGAAGATGGGGAAGAGTCAACCAAAGGCCGGCAGACAGACAAACTTATATCAAATCTCGAAGGGTGGATGAATAGGAAGCATGGCGGTGTCAACTAGTACCTAACTCAGATGCTCACCGGACACGGCAGCTTCTTGGAATACTTACACAGTTTCCAGCTGACTGATATCCCTTTTTGTCCAAGTTGCTCGAATATAGTTGAGAGCACTAAAAACGTGCCCTTTCACTGCAAATATTTTAGTAAAGAAAGAGCAGTGCTGGAGAAGGCATTCGAATATCACAAGATTTGGGTATGTGTCTTGGGTATGTGCTCGTCCACCGCTAAATGGGACGCCATAAAATCGTTCGCGGCCACAGTCGTGAGGAGTGGGGAGTCTGAACCACATTGTCTGGGAGAGGAAGGCGCAGAAACGACAGTAGCAGTTGCAACTTCAGCAGTAACAACGACGCCAGCAGAAACAGCTTGGTAGTGGAGATGAACTGTTTTAGACAGACCGACGACAGATACAGTATTAAACAGAGGACAAGACGGACTACTGTACATTCTCCGATGCTTCATTTCCTCCACAACTGCTTACATGCCCCATTACCGCCCACAACGCAGGCACCTAGACTCCGCAGCTGTTGTGTCAATAGACGTAAACACGGCTCCACCTTGAAGAAATGCTAACGCGGTTCCAGGGTGGAAATCAGCCGAAGGAGGAATGTTATAGTGTTAGTGCGAGCATACCCCACATACCACAGGTGTGATGACACCTGTTTGTTTGATAATGATAATGTTTCTGACATTTAGTTTTCAACCGCTTTACCAAAAAACAAACAAAAACAAAGTCTTGCGAGTAGAGTGAGTTGTAGCTACTACACAAATCGCTTTCGCGAGAAGTGTTGGTTTTAAGTTAATAATCATCAATAATTGCCACCGTATTAACGCCATAACTTGAAAATTATGCATTCAACAAAATACATTTAAAAAAAGAAACTAGAAAACCACACTATTTGCATCATCTGTCCCTATTCTTCATCATTTTTCGCCTCACGGATTTATTTTCTAGTTTTTTTGATTTTTTCTTGTGCTAATTTTTGTAGAATTTTCATCTACATACATTCGTTCTGAAGTTTATTATATTCGCATGGTTGACGGCGATACCACCAGAGAAATTGAATTGCAGCTTCTGTTATTTTACTGCTTTCACTTGCGATGTGGTTGTTGCTGTTTTTCGTTTTTAATACGGCTTAAGTGTTGCCATTTAGAGTGTTGCATCGCCAGCATTTTTCATAACGTTATTTTATTCAAGGCACTTGCGACTCTTCTGTTTAGATACTCGTGCATACATAAATACACACAACTCTATGTATTTGCATCTGTATGTAAATAAGTAATAATTTTCTAGCTTTAATTTATTCATACAGTTTTTTTTTTAATTTTCGTGCTGCTCTACATATTTTGCATTTCTCGTTTTTTTAATTCCTTCGTGGTATCACTTCTTCTCTATTTTTGCAGATAGACCCAAAAGTAGCATTTCCCCGCAGAGCACATCCAAAGGTAAGTGCCTCTATGCATACATAGAGTTACATAGATATTCAGTTACATAGACTTACTCGTATTAAATTAAAAAGTTAACCAGAAAGTACATCTGACTAAATAGTTTGCAGATATAAAGGGTGTCACACCTAACGTTTGAAACTTGAAACACTTGATTGTGAATGTGACAACTAAAATAAATTGGTATTAAAACAGAAAGTTGGGCTAACATCTGTGGTTTAGAAAAAGGTTCGACTGACTCACGAATAATGTGGGGAAACATTAACAATTTGCTTAAAAAAGGTTGAACCACCTTCCACAACTGCAAGAGAACTACGTTATTGGCCGTTTTGGTGAGTCCGCAGCCACGATTTGACTTCGTTCGATTATTATTTGTGAGGAGCTATTCAAAATAAATATTACGCGTATCATCCAGCAACGATTGCCACCGTCAAGATCGAAATTGGTGCAGCCATATTAGTTCTGTCATCCTATATTCAAGATTTCATTTGACTGCAGATGACTTGGAGGTCTTCAGGCCTAGTGCCTGAAAAATCGACTTTTTCTGAACATTTTTTTGTACTTTTTCCAGAAAGCTTAATACTGCAAGTACAACTTATAAAATTTCCAGTTTATAACTGAAGTTTATTGGCACGGTTAAATATTTAGAAGTATATATTGATTCAAAATTCATGCTTGTAACCTTCATAAGTTGTAACTATTGTGGCGCATCCTATCCCATGTTAGCTTAGCTCAGATGTTTCGGATATGTATATAAAATAACAGCATCAAGGCGCATACCACAAATAGGAGGAAGAGTTCAGCCAAATACCCAATAAAAGGTGTAAGCGTCAATTATATTCATATATACCCTACATATATCCGTAATAAATCAAAAGATTTCTATAAGATTTGCATTACGATCTTTAAATTTCTCACATTCCTTGTCATCTCATAATTCCCAGGGCTTAATAAGTTAAGAGTCACTTCAGAATAAAGTAAAATATCTCACTTTCTACAACTCCTAATTGGATTGTTCTGTTGTTCTAAATAGGCTACCTCTCAACACACCTATTAAGAACTTGACTTATTCAAAGCTAAATCAAATTATGCCATCTGTGCACTTATCGGTGGAGCTCGTAGAGAACTTAAACAAATTATTAAAATTATTCAGATGAACATTTCCTTTCTTTTGAAGTAGGTAAAGTTAGTTAATTTTAGTGTAGGCAGTAAACAATTTTTTTTCGCTGTAGTGTAACCAAATTCAGACCACCCGTGCATCAGCTGTCTGTTAGTCGGCTAAATGACAGTCCAGAGTATTGTTTACAAGCGCGCGGGAGCATTTTGCCGAGAGTAAACGCGAAAAAAGAAAATCAGTAATGGATTTCAGACGAAATTGTGTGATAGAAGTGGTCATCACAAGACTGCAACGTCACGTGAAATGGTTCGGAAAGTGAAGAAGCGACGAAGTACCAATCAAATGGCCAAAAAACTGAAAATGTCTGACCGTAGTATCCGCCGCATACTAAAAATATCAAATTAAATCTCAAAGGCAAGCCTTACAAGATTTAAAAGGCGCATGATCTCACGACAAAGCAGCAACAAGTCAGACTTGAGAGAATGAAGGAGTTGCTTCGTTTGGCCGAAAGCTGCCAATTTCCAAACATTGTGTTTTCTGACGAGAAAATTTTTCAAATTGAGCAATTCGTAAACTCCCACAACGATAGGGTTTATTTGCCTACCGTTCATATGAGAATTTGAGTCATCAATTGCCCACCAGGAGACAGGTAATGGCTTGGGCCGCTGTAACCGCAGATGGTCGCTTTGCAATCGTTTTCATCGAGCCTGGCATCAAGGTAAATGCGAAATATTATCGGTTGCTTTGAAGCCGTGGACAGACAAAAATTTCGGTGGCAGACCACGGTCGTTTCAACAGGACTTGGCACCGTCTCACAAAGCTCGAGTGAACCAAGAAAGGTTCGAACTAAAAGATTCACCAGTTTCGAGGCGCCGAAAAAAGTCATTGTCCACGAGTGGGCTAAAATACCTGCAAGTCACATTCGGGCAGCTTGCGTTTCGTTTCTCAAGGCCCTAGTCAAACCAAAAAAAGGTGATCATATCGAGAAAAAGTAATTTTCGAAACTAAATTTAGGGCCTTTTTAATTGGTGACACTTCGAGTGCCGAACCCTGTAAAATACAGTTCCATATACCGAAAATGTGCTGAAAAGTTATGTTCATCTATTCGCTTACTGCAAGGCCATCCGTCGAAGTCACTTGAATGAAATAGTGTTGTCTAATTAACCGTAATGACTGCGCTTTCAAATAAAAAAACTCACATTGAAAAAAGTATCTTGTATCTCAAACAATTTTACAATTTATTGTAAAATATTTTAATGGAATGATATATGCCTGCTTATCTAATATTATAATTCCACGGATGTACTATGCTGCAAAAATTGGTACTTCGTCAAAGAATCAAAAAGGTTATGCCTAAATAATATAATAAGAAAAGTTCAATTTATAAATGTTCATGTTCATGTATAAAGTTCATTTAAAAATAAATGCAAAACAATAAAAAATTCTGTATACAAAATATGAAACAAGCTTTCTTCTCGATCCGAAAATAATTATATTCTTGGCGGTATTTACAGCCAATTATAGTCCATGAGATGATTGTGAACTCCCGTATCTAGCATGTTGAAACTTACGATTTATTGTAATGGTGTTTCCTAAAGTCGCATTCAAAGCCAAAATACAAAGTCATTGTAAGAGTTCAGCCGGATCTATGCAGCAAAATCATTGAAAACACTTGTAGAACCTCTCGTATCCATCCCACATTCGAAGCCAAGGTGGAAATTTTAAAGATAGCATATTGTTCTTATTGGAAGACCTTCTTGGTGGGTTTGTTGAAATATTTCGAAGAAAGTAAAAACTAAAGCCTGATTGGAGTGAAATGCAATGTCAGTACACAGCGCTTTTTAAACACATGCACTTACTTTTTGAGTACTTTTTCTTCGGTATTTACTGAAATACTAATCATATTTGGGAAATTAAATCGGAATAAGTACAATTATATACATATATTATTATTATTCTTATTATTCTTTGCTATTTTACAGCGAGACAAACAGAGAGATATGGTGACAAAAGTTATTTGCCGACAACCGAGTCCATTAGGTAATAGTTAGCGGTAATTTCAGAGAGAGAATAGGTGGATAGATGACCTTTATCTTTTCTTTACCTGCTTTCTGCCGACAATCTTTTATTTGCTAGTTGTAAACCAGAGTTTGTAAGAAATAAGTAGTATGTTTTATGGATGAGATCGATGTCAGATTAGAAGATCCCCTGCCTCGCCAATTCATTGCTCTGCTCCGTGCAATTCGCCATAACCTGCCCCCCCACATTATTTAGCTGCTAACTTATTCAGAGTTCCTCTGTTCTCGACGATAAATCATTTTTTTGAGAATTTTGGAGTGGGCTGATCTTGTTTTTCCCCACTTCATTACTGCATGGAATCTGATTTCCATTTCCATTTACATCGAGAGACAGACTTCCCGGTGCACTTATTATTATTATGAGGGAACCTGACGACCAGCGACCTGAAAAATATATTGTGCCGCCATGGATTCAGAGTATTTCTTTGACTCCAACATCTTCCCTGAATTTTAGTTTATGCCTTATTTTATTGAATCTTATTTCCTCCTCTAGGTTTACGCCGCTTATATATACATAAGTGTTACGCACGATGCCACTACATGTTTGGCGGTTTCAGTATTTCAGAATACTAATTCAATCTACAATACCCTATTAGAGTTCCTGTGGTGGCTCTAAAATTATCCTTATTCAATTCCATACAATCTTTAAATTGGTTTAGGGTTAAGATGCCTATCATTCATGCTGATTGCTATAGACTCTTTAGATTACCCCAGTATGATCTTTTTTGCCTTTTGCTTACTTCTTGAATAAAAGAGAAGAAGTTACTCTTTCGTAGGCTACAAAATTCTCTGTGGCTATAAATGAGGAGCCCCTTTATCTGCCATTTCGTTCCCAGTAATTCCTAATCCCTGCCTGAAATTCATAAGCGCGCCTCAATGCTGGAATATTAGTGATGAGACTTGGGTATATGAGTCTGACAATAGGCGGCTGAATGGCGCTATCCACAAGAGCCGAAACCCATAACACCACGCAAAGTCGGTCAAAAGTGAAAGTCAAGCTACTCGTTTTCTTTGATTATCATGGTGTTGTGCACTCGGAATTCGTTCCAGATCGATCTACGGTAAATAAAGAATATTATTTGGAAGTTATGCGACGTTTGAGAGAGAATGTGCGTAGGAAACGGCCCAATTTGTGGAAAGAAAACTCATGGATCTTGCACCATGATAACGCACCGTCTCATAAGGCTCATATTGTGAACACTTTTTTAACCAAAAACTCGACAAATATCATTCAACAACCACCGCATTCACCGGATTTAGCACTCTGTGACTTTCTCCTTTTCCCAAACCTTAAATTGCCACTCCGCGGACGCCGCTTTGAGTCGATAGAAGCCATTAAGAAGAATTCGCTGAAGAAGTTGAATAAGATCTCTTCAAACGCGTTTAAAAGGTGCTTTGGTGACTGGACTTATCGTTGGCTTATCTGTATTGGTTCGAATGGAGCCTATTTTGATGATTAAGCAATTATTTTGCGTTTTATTGAACAATTCCCGTTACTTTTTTGACAGAATGTATATTACACAATATTTTTTTAGAAACTGTTTAATATAATATAAACTGTATTAGGTTTGAAAGTCCACTTTTAGCCATCGAAGCTCCTATTCGCTTAACGTGGAAGCGGGAACTTTGTTTCTTAGTTTCACTAGTGAAGACACCCGAACCGGTCTTTGCAGGTTGGCATTTAATCCACATTTCTCGGCCGGTTTCTACAACACTCAAGACTTTCTGTATTGGTTCGTCTAAGTCTTAAGAATATAGCCTGACACTGTTGGGCTGTCACAAACAACCGTTAACTGAACAAAGTTATACGCCCATTTATAATCAAAGCGTATGGTATCGCCACGCAAAAGTAAGCAGTTGAAAGGATTTGCTACGGTTTTAGCGAGTACTGATACGGTCAACACATGTTTTGGGACAGTCAGATTTTATGCAGGGTACTTGCGTTTCATGTTTGTATGTGTTTGTATGCCTGAGTTTAAATTCGTAAAATTATTCTCAAGTATATAAAAAATAAAATGAAATGCGAAAAAAATGATAATACTTAGCGACATAAAATGCAGATGAGCCAAGTTAGCAGAAAACTAAGCCCGCCATAAAAGAAGGCGGTGGCAAGTGTATGAGTTGTGCAAAGGCATACTAGCACATATACATACATACATGTGGTATGCGCAAATGTACCCACATACATGAGCTGTAGTATAAAAACGGGCATCATAAGCAGTGGCATCGTCGGCTAAAAAGGCAGCTGAAAAAAGAACGCTACTGAAGGGTGCAGCTATTCAAAAATACCACTAAAGGACTGGGTGGGGCGTGCTTTTAATAATTACCATACCCTTACGACGGCAACAATGGCAAATATTACAGCGCCGTGAAGTCACATTTTAATTTTTCCAACGCGCCGACATTGAATTTTTCCCACTTTCACGTATATCTTACCTTCGCACTTCTGCTATATATTTTTTTCCATTTGTTACAGATTCTTCGTCACTAATAGAGGATGCCCCATTTAGACCACCTAATTGAAATTTAAAAAAATGTCCAATTTTTGTATAAAAGTACGACAAAAACTCTGATTCACCGCAAAACTCTGACTACTTCAGAATTCATATGCATTTTGTGTCTACGAAATTCTCAATTATTAAATCTTTATTCACGCAGGACACCTGTTTACACAAAGTAGATGGTCTCAAGGGGACACCCACTACTTAAGTACTTAGTATGTATGTACATGCATGAATATATGTATGTATGTATTCGGTTAGGATATTATAGCTCCTCCGACATCCCAGACATGCATGTAAATGGTGGGTTTAAAAAAGAAACGCTCACACAAAAAGTAGGCGAGTTTCTCACACTCACTTTTAGGCGTTTTTAAAGCTCTACTTAAATTCAATTAGTTGATTTTGCGGCTTTTGCTTTGAAGATGAGTTTGCAAAATGTCAGCATTTCAGAAGTGAATAAAAATATTTATATGCATTAAAAATAAAAATAAACGGCGATTCATCTACACCTTAGAGGTGTGTGTACACGAAGTAGGCTAGCATGCCTTAAGGCGAATTAACATGTACCGATAACCACGCAAAATTTTACTCAGAAAATAAATTAAACTGTGAGTACTGTGAGTACTTATCTTATATATGTATGAGGACAACTTTGTACTCATGTACTTTCTCCACTCTGATTCGTGGTTTATCTGTATGTGTGTCGAAATGAATAACAGTCATATACTTGAAATTAAGCATTGTGTGGATGCACAATCTGTCGCAGTATTCGACAAAACATTCATTGAGGAAATCGGAAACTTCAAATTCATAAATTAAGTATAGTCCCTGAGTCCAGGAACTGAGAATTCACCATCCAAAGATTTCTTGTAAAAGCTGCTGTAACCTTTTAAAAATATCTTTGCAAATATGTGCCTCGCGTAGGGAACTAAAGCATGTCGACTCTGGCGGAGCCCGAGTACTCAGCAATATCAGATTCCAGTACTTGAAAAACCAGCATGTTATCAAAGAACCAGCAATCAATCGAAATAAATGAGAAAAGAAAACGTGCGTCCATCTACCATTAAGGGAAGGTAAAAGATTCGTTGAGCCAATATTGTGTTTGATAATTATTACTAATACACATGCAAGCAATTGATGAACATTTATAAGACTTTTCCAGAAATTGCAATTGCTGCCAAAAATTACAATTTCAGGAAATATTATATTTAGAAGGGCTATAAATTTGTACACCTACTTGAAGAACAAATCCTCCGAGTGTTGATCTGATACCAGTTGGTTTTATTGCAACAATGCCTATCATACTGCAAATATTTTGGATCTTTAATAAGCGATACGAAATGAAATTTGCAGCAAGCAAAGCCGAACAGAATTTGCCAAAGGTCACTTTTTGCATACGAACTTCGGCAGAGCAGTTAAAATGTCCAGCCAATGCGTAGCTGGATAAGCGAAAGAGGGAAGTTGAGTTGCAAGGTCAATCGTTACAACTCTAAAGCAGAACTACATACATACAACGTTGTTGCTGCTTGAAATTCAAATGTCACAAGACTCACTCATTCCTTTATTTTTCGCACATTTGTTTGCATCAGTGCAATCAACACCATCGTCGTTGTCGCCGACAATTTTCATCGAAGCTGCCTTCAAGTGAAATGCCGCCAGCCGTCAGCCTCATCTACATACATATAAAACGCAACAAAAACAAAAATAAAAGCAAGTATTTGTAATGTATTTGCGACAGCGGTGGAAACAAGGCAGTCAGATAAGAGCGAAGGCAAAGGGGGGGGCAAGTGGCACTCGGTTGAAAAGCGAAAAGTTTAAAGTGCAATTCTAGTGTAATTATGAACATTTCACAAAAGTGAAAACTTTCAAATGTGCACCCAACGCCCGGCCAGGCAGCCTCAATCAACGCACATGCATACACATATTGACTGAGTGTTCATATGTACTCGTATACGTAAGCCTTCATTCAATTTGTACATCTTGTAGATGTGAGGTGCATCCTTGCCACACGGGGATGTACGTACGTTGCGTGTTGCAAAAGTTAAGGTGTTGGTGATTGTGTTGCACGTTCATTGGCTGCCAGAAGAGTGATATGGTACGATAAAGTCAAGTGCTGCCCAGAGCGTATGATATAGGAGGAGCTGAGGAGTAGAGGATCATTGCAATATGGAATAAAAGGGGAAATTAATTTATTTCAATTGAAGATGAACTTTTGAATGCGAAGTTATTTTTCAGCGTTCCTACATTTGACAAACGCACTAACGCTCAGTCCAGCCCCATTCAGTGAAAGGGTGAAACAGAGGAGGCACATAGAGCCATTAATGTTACATATTCTGATGTTGCAACTGGTGTTGTTGTCTTCTAAAAAGCGTATGAAATCCTCCTACAAACTTCGTAGCTACTGTTAGTGTAGATAACAGGCGTTATTCATCCATTTCAAGGAAGCTTTAAGGCATTACAGGTCGCAGTTTTCCGCTTGTTTTTCGCTGCCTTACTTCCCTACTCATACGGCCGCATTTGGTAACTGAAAAGTGGAAAAAGAAGCTTGTATTAGTTTGAACAATGGAAATTTTAAGTTTTTCTGCTGATTTAGTGCTTCAGCAAACTTTTTAAATTGAACTGTTCCTCGCTTGTCCGCCAGCTATAACATCGCTATTCAACCCAACTATTCACCCCGTTCGGCTTTTCTAACTGTCTGTGACTATTGTTTGGTGACATGTTCACGCCATGAGCTGCGCGACAATGGAATTTTGAACTACGGGTGGTGGTAGAATTTCTGTTTGCTTCAACATTTACCCACACAAGTGTTTGCACCAATCGCTGGCACAGAGCAGTAATGCAAGCGATGAGTCAAACAAAATGAAATATTATTATTACTACATTGTGCTTCCTAAGTAACTCTTAACTTTCTCTCATTCGTTCTTAGGCAATGTTTCTACTGCTCCAATATTGGGTGCAATGCGGCATTGATTAAATGAAATACCCAAACCTTGAACGCAGAGGAGTGAAGGACTAGCGAATAGCGACATATTATACAAATGGAAATCAATCACTTGACGCAGGCAGCTAAAGAAGATATAAAATAAATGAATGTGAAAAGTGAGGTGTCACCGATAATGTTCCTGAATTGCTTGGGATTTCAGTTGGGGAAAAAAGGATTTGGAAATTACTTTCTGCAATATATTGGTGTGACACTACGCAATTGAATGAAGTGAAGCACAATAAAGGGGGGATATTTTTGAATTCAATGAATCTTTAAAAGTTCTTGAGTGCTTGATGTACTTATACTCATATACGAATGACAGACAACAAGACTTCTGTATTGACCTTTTTATACCGTTTTGAAACGGTAAATCCTTCACTGAATGGAATTTCAATGCATTTGGACGAATACAAGCAAAGCGCCTGCGTGCAAAACTTTAGAAATATATTAACTGATGAACCAAGTCTTTGGTGATGATTGCACATCATTTGGCAGAGTTCATATTTATTATAGGTGAGTGAAAAGTTTGTAGCGGTATAAACCGAAATCCATGATAACCACAGATTCCATTCAAAGAATGTGTGACCTCATCAAAGATCTGTAGAAGTAAAGTGGAATAAACAAAATATCGCGCAGAAGGCAGTCCAACACTCCTGAACTTGTCTGATTGAGCACCAAATGATTTTTTTTTTTTTACGTTAAAAGTAAAGCGTTTTTTAGACGTTTATAAGCATGGCTTCCTAGGGGCATACCAGTCGATTATCTGAAATAAGCTCATCGGCTGAGTAAATTGCAATATTGAGTGACGACTATTTTCAGTTTAAATAAGTTCAATTTGTTTTAAATTCTTTGATTTCAACTGGCAAAAATGGTAGCGTTATTCGTAAAATGTTCTGAAAATTCATAACTCCAATGGAGACAGATTTTTTTTATTTATTTCTCCATAGACTACTTAGATTAAGTCTATATATGACGCGTGGTACAGCTCAGTTCGTTTTCTACAAAGTGGCCGAAAACAAACGGGCTCGTCTTAGTTCGCGGTTAGATTAGATAAACTATTCAGATAATCATAGAAATCTGTTTTAGAATCAGCTCTTTCAGCTATATTTTACAGTTCCAGTAATTTACTTCTAAATTTCACTAAAACTTTCCGAACTAATTTTTTTTAATGCGTTGCCTAGATTAGTAGAAAGAACTTCAAATTATACAATAATCTGTTCTCATAAAAGTCCTCAGTGTTTCTGTGTATAAAACCACTATGTAATCAAGTTGTTGACAAAGGAGTAGTTTTGAGTAAAAGAAATATATACAAAAGTGGCTAAATCCTTGATTGATTCAAATTTTTCTTCTTCAATTTGTAGTCAAAGCTCATTGGATTAATTTGCTTTTTATAAGAAATAAAGAAGAATTTTTGACTGCTTATTTGCAAATTATTAGCGCTTTTTGAACATTTTCAAAATCTGGGATATTATGGATCTTTCAAAGCGACTTAACCTAATCTGCAAAAATCAAACATTTAGCTTTATTAATGTATGTTTGTATGTATATTGTTGTTATGTTCTTTATGTTATACAATGGGTACTTATAACTAGTAGAACGTAGGTCTATAACATTACTATGTTGTCAGTCGGAATAAATTAAAATAAGTATATTCGTGTACAAGTAATTTATTGTACAAGTATTTATAAGTAGAAGTGTATTATTATAAAATGCAGACAATAACTGCAACTTTAGTACGCACAAGCGGTTATTATTTAAACTCAAAAGTATAGTTATGAAAATTCATTTAAAATCCTTTCCCTATACCTGAGACAGCAGGATAAATATTTATACAAAGCTCTATAGTCACAGCCATTTAAGATATTTATAATATTAGATATGTATGTAGATCTGACGTCCGTGCTCTAAACGAAAATTTTTATAAATTGGGCAGATGCCTATGACGTGTTGGATGTTTTCGGGGTCACCCAAGTTACAAACTGTGCAGGCGATAGAAAGTGCACGCTCAAAAGACTTCCTCTTGCACGAAAAATTAGGTAGAAAATTCATTACTGAAATATTTACTTATTAAGTGCTAAATTTGCACACAAATCGTCTGATTTAACAGCAGATTCCAGAAAAGCGTAAAGTTTTTTATTCTTAAGATTCTCTAAAAATGAAGGCATGAACACAGACAAGGATTTAGAAGTAAAATCAGTAAGAGACTTGATATTGAACGTTAGTGAGATGTCCTCCCATGTTTTTACCCAATGAGCGTGGCGTCTATCGTTGCCCCGTTACTTTGTGTTCAGCGAATTTGATAATTTGACTGACGTCACCCTAGCAGAATTGGTGATCAGTGTGACAAGATTACCATTTTCGTAACTTGATTTAGCATTTTGTTTGCTCTTTAGCCTTGGAGTTTTTATTTATTCTCTTTATTTAATTTAGTGCCTTTATAACAAGTAAAACGAGCTAAAACTAAAACACGCGTTGACTGAAAATAATAAAATTATGTATATTAGCGAATTAAATAATGAGAAAAGGAAATTAGTTTTTAGTTATTGTAAAATTTGGCGATGTGGAATTTGAGATCGTATTAAATTCGCATATAGTCCGTGCAATAAGTGAATTTTGAATATCTTGAGATAAAGAGGGTAAGAGCTTCGTAAAGTTCCCGCCAGAATAAGAAAGTTAATGCATTGCAAAAGAGACGCATAATCAATGTCACCTTGAATTAAAGTAAACACAAAAGAAAGCGATAGAATCGGCTTTCTGCACCAAAAACGACTTTTATCAAATTAATAATAACCGGGAGCTGTAAAAGGGATAAGGGTCACAAAATTTTTATTATGATCTTAGGCAATTTTTTGTACCCTTTTTATTCTCGAGATAGCAAATTGGTGATATATTTATGTATATATATATATATATATATATATATTAGGGCGGGTCGATTTAAAAATCGCTCATTGCTTTGTTTTTTCTTTATTTTTATTTATTTATAATAATATCTATTTTTTCTCTTAAGAAATTTATTTAGTCAGAACATATGTAAATGAAAAAATTAATTTAAGTGAGTTATAGAAAAGAAACTAAAAAGTTCGACCCAAATTGGGGGACATCAGAATTCATTTTAGAAGTATGGTCCCTTCGGCAAAGTTTCTTATTTTGATCCCTAGAATATGATTTTCACAGAGCAATGGGCGATTTTTTTGCCTCCCCACAAATCGACCCGGCCTAATATATATATAATATAATTGGCAGTTATAATATTTTTTATAGGTTTTTTCATGGCAGAAATACACTCGGAGGTGTGCCATTGCCTGCCGAGGGGCGATCGCTATTAGAAAAAAACTTGTTTATTTATTTTAGTCTTGCATCGAGATTTGAACCAACGTTCTCTCTCTGAAATCCAAATGGTAGTCACGCACCAACCCATTCGGCTACGGCGTCCGATAAGGTCTCCAAATAAATTAACCATATTTCAGTTCTTTCTTGCTGAAAATTTTCTAGCCTCTTCAAATAAAAATGAGATGTTTATAGTTATGTAAAATATATATATATGTATATTTTTACAAATTATGTCACTAATTCACTTTCTATTGTATTTAGTTTTACTTTTTTATCATCTGTTCACAATATCGGCAATTGCTATTATTGTTGGTGTAATAAAATTCGCCCCGATTTTAATTTCACATTTCTCTCCTCATATATATCGCTCTTATTTTTCCACAATGATGGCTGGCTTTAGAACAAATCTATAAGTTCCTCAATAACTATTTTGCTTAATGTTGCTATTTGTCCATTCATGTGCACACTTCGAAATTTCTTGTAAAATGTAGAAAGTTTGAAAAAAGTTAATTTAAATGCGAGACCCATGTCACCTTTTACACTACTCCTGCACCCAAATTGAACGCATTTTTTTCTCCGCCCTCTTCTCCTCCCTTCTTTGCACGCACAAATAAAATAATTATTTTCTTCTTCTTTATTTGCAAATTCTTAATACAGAATATAAGTGATCGCAGTAATAAATTGTTCATTAATTTTACTACAAAACTATAAAATAAGATATATAATATTATGGTAATTGTCTCTGCTTCGGGCTACTTCAACCAATTGTTTGCCTTCGATTTTAGAAGCGGCCAGAATTGGTCAATAGGAATGGTGTTGTGTTCCACCAGAACAAGGCTCGTCCTCACACATCTTTGATGACCCGCCAGAAGCTACGGGAGCTCGGATGGGATGTCCTATAGCACCCACCATATAGTCCCGACCTGGTGCCAAGTGACTATTATCTCTTCCGGTGCATGCAAAACGCCCTTGGTGATACCAAGTTGGCCTCAAAAGAGGCTTGCGAAAGCTGGTTGTCTGAGTTTTTTGCAAATAAGGAGGGGGTTTTATAAAAGAGGGATAATGAAGTTGCCTTCTAAATGGCAACAAGTTTGCGAACAAAACGGGGCATATTTGACTTGAATCAGATAAGTCTAAGTACGTTAAATAAAGCGTCAAATTTCGATCACAAATACGACATTTCTTTTTCCCCAACCCAATATATGTCTTAAAGAGTCAATGCAGTAGTATGACGAGGAGACAGCTCATCATCAAAATGGCATAACCATTTGAACTGATGTCAAAAACAGTTTTTTAAATATCTTGTTTTAGTATTATAATCATGCACAGTAATTAATGTAAACAGTTAATTGTAATCAACTTTATTTAATTCTTTCTTCAATGAAAATATAAATATAAATCATCAACATACCTGCCCACATTTTTGTCAGCTAAAGCACCAACAGTGCCCTGAGGCACTTATTCACTTTTGTAAATCATAACAAACAAAGCGAACTGAAATACGAATGCCACATTTGAGTTTGCTGGACCGAAATTTTTCATTATTATAAAATGAGTGTTAGGGGGTTAGAGGGGTTACATATTAATCCCCCTGTTTGCACTTGGCGAAACGACTTTATTAAAGATTAGAATTTTTAAATAGGTAGGAAACAATTACATTGATTCATTTAAATATAAATTTAACCTTTTTGGATATACAAAGTGTAAAATAAAAGTCTAATAAATTTTTATTTGCGCCATTTAAAATTTCTTAATACTATATGAGCCGTTTCCTCTAAAAGCGGCGTAAGTCCATAGTCGCAAAAAAGTTTTTTTCAAAAATCTGTTATTTTTCATTATTCTTATCATTACAAATATTCGCAGTTAATGAAGTTACAAATGTGGGGTTTTCCAATAACAGGTGTTATTGGTGAATGGGTTGCGCTATCGAGAGATGATTATAGATTTTTTATGGCCGGAATTGGATGGTATTCA